>JAVCKT010093148.1:0-14253 GCA_032273925.1 Rhynchotus rufescens
CAATTTAGGTTTTTTTTTTTTTTTTTTTTTTTTTTTTCAAAAAACCCCATCAGATGTATTTAATATAAAAATACAGGAAAAATAGTATTCTTCAGTTGATCACTTAAGTCTTTAGATTGAACTGAAAAGATTTAAGATTTCTATTTCTTCAGGTTTACCAACCCATTTTCAGGGGTATTTTCACATGAGGGAAAAAAAAAAAAACCCACAAAAAAACCCTGAACAATATGTTACATGGAGGAGGGAGGGGAGGAGAGAATAAAAACATACTTAGATTTAAAATAAATGTGCAGAGATACCCATAAAACCCTATACTGAGATACTTGAAAAATTTGTAAAGATGACCTTGTAAAGATGAATAGGAGAATCAAGTGAGAAGGCACCTCTGGGCACATCTAGTCTAAAGCTTTGTCCCAAGCAGTCCATACTTCAAAGCTAGGTCAGATTCCTTAGGGCTTCATCCAGTCAAGTTTTTAAAGTCTCTGGTTTTGGAGCCCTCACTATTCCAGTGCTTCCCTGTGCTTCCATGGAGGAATGGACTGAAGCTTTTCATGTTGTTTTCCATGTTGTAACTATAACATGGAAATGCTATCTATAATATGGAAATAACATGGTTTTCCATGTTGTATCTGCAGCTCTTGGTTATGCAGCAGAATTCTCTGCCCTTAATTTTCCCAGTTTCTTCCACTTACTAACTACAGAAGCTTCAGATTTAAAGAAAATTGTCAAAATAGTGCTATAGCACAGATTTTGAAAAAGCAGTACCATTGTGGCTGTAACAGTCAATCTGCTTGTCTCATAGTGCTGTGAGGATCAGTCTGGAAACGGTCCTTTAAGAAGGCAGATATTTTACCTCTGGTAGATGAATCCCAAACAGGTTTGTAAAACCGGTGTCTTAAGTTTATTGCTTGGGAACAAGGGTCTACAACAAGTGTCAAAAGAAGCAACCACAAATCCTTCAAGCTCTGGATTAATCATTCTTTCCTTAAAGCCCTGCTTTCAGACTTCAGAATTTACTTTCTTCTCAGGCAGATCTGCTAGCCAAAAGGCCAGATTACGTGTGTTAATTGCAGTGAGAGGAAATGCTGTAACCTTGTTCCCAAGTAGACTGTAAGTCATAAGCACTGAGCATAGTTGGAAGGAGGGATCAAAGCCAACAAAATTGTGCTAAATGAGCAGCACAGTGTTACAGGTAGGACTGACCGTGCCCTGATCAGCCCAAGCTGATCCGAATTGTCAGCACCCACAGATTTGCAGCGCGAGCCCTCTTAAAACCAAATGGAATGAAATGATTATCTGCAATGTTTTGGCAGGGATGCTGACAGTACTTAGAGCCAGGAGCCACTGCCAGTATTAAAGCTTTCATCAACAGGAGGAGCCAAAGAAAGGAATTATTTTTAAGAAATATGCCTAGCTGCACCATTTGACAGGAATGACCTGGCCAGGGCAGTGGCTGATGTTTATCTTGAGAAGCAGAAGCTGGTAAAGTTATTTGAAAAGGATCATATAGATTATTTTGACTTCTAGGACCCAATCACTGAATGCCTTCCAGGAGTCCTCATGGACATTGGTGACCCATGGAAGAGCACGTCACCAGCTACAAATGAGCTCTGCTGTTTTTACTTATGTTTACCTCACTATACTGCATTAAAAGGACTTCAGAGTTGGCATTAAAGAGCTATAGTCAATTCATGTGTCCCAGCACCTAAAGAAAATCTTTCTCTTCCAAGCTCCAACCCACTCCTTCAGTTTTTGTCACATAGCAGGGAAACGCAGACACTGATCACAGACTTCCCATTGGTTTGGCTCTAACAATTTTCCAGTCAGAAATAATTCTCATCGAAGTTTGTGTCCTTAAAACTGAGGACTTTGGGGAAATGATTTTCTCTCCTAGACTGAAATGTGAAAGTAAATAGAATTTACAGGTAGAGCTTTGGATTGTTGAAAGCAACAGAGTGCACTGAAGAGAAGTTGTCGTCTTCTCTGGTGAAGGCAGCTGATGAGTCTCAAGAGAGCCCAAATATGTGTTTGACCTTTGCTGGTGGCGTTGGTGAGCATGTCAGGAGCCTAGGGATGACTCTTGCTGCAAGGCAGTATTACCTGCTACTATTTTCCAGGCAAGAAATCCAGCTTATATTTTTGCCAAGCACTTTTTTTCTTTTTTTCTTGCAAGGATGCTCTTGCTTGACCCAATTTTTGCAGTAAATCCAGCATTTAAGGTATGCAGACTTTTCAAATCGCCTGAGTAATATCTATTGATGTAACATTCATTCTATGAAGCCAAGGATTATTTTACATTCATTATTTTAGAGCTTGAAATTCCATTTAATGAGCGTTCGAAAGTTGGTTTAGCGATCTGAGCTCAGTGCCGTGCAGAGAATTCAGTGGTCACTGAATATCTCTAGGAGAAAAGAAGTTATTAAGCGCGACCTTTTCTGGCAGTAGTTCTAGTCTTTGCTAGTTCTAAAATATAAGGGACTGCAAGCAATCTTTCATTCCACCATTGCTTTGCAGTGGAAAAGATAAAGCTTCGAAGACGTTTAGAGTAGCAAAGGCATATTATAAAATTGCTTTTCAGTGGGCAGTCAAGTGGAATTGGAAATTTCGTTTTTTGACTTTATTCCTGTAATTCTTTTTTTCTGTATTATCAGATATATTGAAAGACTCTAGAAATGCAAGATTCTAAGCTTACAAACATGTAGTGTAAAAATGGCTGCATATATTTTGATTTGTCTAGTTATTTGTCTGCATAAATGGACCTTTTTAAAAATAGGAATAAGACTTTACAAAAATCCATAACTCCCATTTTTTTTTGTTTTTTTATTATTTTTTCCTTTGACACAGGTTGAAAATGTCTTTCCATATTCCTTTTAATGAGCATTTTTTTATGAAGTTTTCAGTTAAACTTTCTTTTTCTCTGAATTTAAAAATCCAAGCAAAATTTTAAATAAAATATTTCAGTTTCAGACCAAAACTGGTTCTCGTTTTTCAGATTTGGCAAAAAAAGCTTTAAAATCAGCTGCAACAAGTATGAATTTTTTTTCCAGAGTATCTTCTTTATAATAGCTCATATGTAAGATATCTTAGTACCTTTCTGCTGATGGAAATTCTCTGTGATATCATAAGAGATTAGAATAGAATAGTAATAAGCAATTACTTTGCATCTACTTCACATGAATTTCATAGGAATCTTACAAGAAAGTGCAAGTTCTTAATATAATCCTTTTTATCTTTAGGTGTAAAGTTGATTTATTTCTAATAAGTATTTTTCATTAATGAATGGCAATTTTGTGAAAGTATTTCTAAAGGAAAATATGGAACGGTTTTCCCTCAGCAGAATGTCATTTAGTCTTTTAGTCTCTGGAAACAGTAACTGGAATATCAAAGACTAAGGTTGTGGACAGCTGAATCAGTGCAGCAGAAAGTGGCCAGTCTTTTTTCCAGGGCCACTTTTGGCCCTGGAAATATCAAGCAAGATTGTTTTTGGTGTTTATCTCAAATTGATTTTAAGCAGTTGATCAAATATAGTGATATCTTTTAAATTCCCTAGCAGGACTGAAAATCCATTCAGTGAGGTTGATGCTTTTGGGAGGTTATGAAATGAAGGGATGAAATTAAATCAGGTTAATGAAAGAATTTGAATTGAACAGTTTCAAAGTAAGTTTCACTTTCATAATACCTTTCATTGCATTTATGCAGCTCTTGTGTATGCTAAGAACTGGTCTTTGAATAATAGTGGGAAACTATTTAGTGATGCATACTTGAGTTTAAGATCTGTGAGTTGTTCTGCCTGTCTTGTACCCAGGATGTCGCCCAGAGGCAAATTCTTTTTGTTAATTTTTTTCCTTCTGTTCTTGGTCATTCTCAACATCTTCTGTAAACGAGTGTGTTCTGTTATGGATTTTCTTAACACACAAAAAGCAGGATAGAACCAACAGTGATGCAACTCATCTTTTCAATATTATATAACTATCCTTTATGCACAGTATACAAGAGCAAAACCATTTTCTAGAGTGCTTGGTATAGCAGGACATTACAGCCCTTTTGTTGTGGTCTCATCATGTTTTGTATGGTGTGGCAGCAAGATATTCTGTAAGATGTTGAAAATTGGTAAGCAAGGGGATGAAAATAACCTTTATTTTAGACTATACTGCAAACTCTCAGTGACAGTAGAATACTTGTTATACTTCATAAAATAACCTGTTCTCCAGCTGTGGAGCTTCCTGGAGTCATATGTATCTTCGTGGAGCTTCTAAAAGCTTCAGTAGTCACAGGTTTCAGATCATCAAAGTGCACTGATTCTTTGCTGTGACTCCATCTGTTTTTTTGTGCGTCAACTGTGCCCTCAAATCCTGCTCTGCATACAGTAAAACTTTCCATGTGATAAAGACGCATACTTAGCATTTGTTTCAAACCTTGTTTGATTCTTCAAAGATATATAGATAGGTGATGTTGTAGAGATAAGGAACATTTAGAATGGGAACCTAGGAAAAGTTTTTGTGGAGTGCACGTGTCCAAATCCAATAAAATGTGCTATAGCTGATAAATCTTAAGAACTTTTAAACTGAGAACATCCTGAAATGATTCAGCTTGAAATATCTTACAGATACTGAATTCTTGAATTAGTTCTTGAATCTAGATGAGATAATTGTGAGAAAAGTCCATGAAAAAATCTCTACAGTAATATGGAGAAAGTCATGAGATTTTCATATGTACATCCCCATCTTTCTTGAATTTTTCCACAATCAGAACTTGATAAAACGGAAAATGGATTTTTTTTTCTTATTATTATGAATTGATGCATGTTAGGATAAAAGCGAGCTGTCACCACACTAAAAGAGATAGTAAATTATTTTTTGCAGGAAGCTAAAAATATGCCACATTTTGAAGAAAGAGAAAATCTGAACACTCCTCATAAGTGGTTGTTATATGATTCTGAATTAAAAAAATGATTAAGCAAAGCCTCTGATAATGATACTTGTGAGATCCTGCAGTCTACTTGAGGAATACATAGGTGATTAACATTATGGTATTTTTACATCCAAATAAGATCTCTATATCTATTATTAGATGGTGAGATGATTGGTTATTTAAATGTAGTGATTGGTAAGGGAAACTTACAAAATTTATACCTCAATGGCCACAGCTTTATTTGCTATAATGGCAACTCTATGGAGAACATTCACTTTAGCCCATGTGTTGCTGTTGATCCATGAAACTTTTCCAGTTTTTCTATGTATGATAGTCAAGTTCATGACAATCGCACGTGCAGGGGACAGACTGCTCTCCTCAAGGACCATAGGGCTTGTCCTCTTTGAACTTTCCAGATGCTCATAGTGTGCTACAGACATCTTTATTTACTGCATATGTTCTTTTGCCCTTATCAGGGGAGATGTCATTGATTAGGAAAATTGCAGTGAGTTTGCTCTTCTCTTAGGTTATTGTCCCCAGCGATAGCATCAGTGAGCACTTTCAAAAGCACCTGGAAGCACCTTCAAAAGGAAAAGGATGTCACAGCAGTAGCGTTAGGAGTGATGCCTGAATGTCGGAAAAGCTTTTGCACAGCAGAATATGCCTCTTTCAGATGCTATAAAAATGACATTTTTTCTTGCAGTTGTTGAACAGCAGGGTTTATATAGGGAAAGTTAAGTTGGGTAAAGCTACAACATGTGCAAAGCAAGAGGTCAAGTTAAATGCTTATTTTGGTGTTCTCTGAGAAAAATTCAAGATCTGTATTGTTTGACAGGTCTATTCTGTTATCAGCTTAACATACAGAATATTTAGGACTCAACTGGGAGTTCAGACTCTCATGTGGATTCCATAGACTGCTTAAATGGTTGATTTGGGCAGGAGGTGAATAGTGTCCCCCTGTCAAGACTGACTTGATCTTTGTATTCCATGTATCTATATTTGTCTGTGTGTGTGTGTGTATATTTGAAGAAAATTTTCCGGAAAGACCTTTAATTTCTAGAACTAATTCTCTGCCCAGATGTGTCCTGCAGCCTCTTTTGTACCTGTCGCAAGCTGCTTTTTTCAACCACGGTACTGAGGCAATAACATTGGTTGATACTCTCTGGAAAGAAGTGCAATGAGTGATTATAAGAAAAGTGACAAAAATGCCTAGTATGTACATACATTTACATTTGATATTGAGGTATTATGGTCTGGATGGACAATTCTCTTATTTCACAGAGTTATAAAAACATTAAGCCATTATTCTTGATTTGTTATAAAATCTTTCCACAGTAATATGGAAGTCTCAATCAGCTCAGTCTGAAGATGATTATGGAAGACTCTTGTGTAGTTCTGTACTGCTTCTTTAATTATGTTTGCTGAAAGGATATCATTTTCTCTTTAAATCACAGGTGTTGAAAGAGCAGCGGATTTTTTTTTTAAGGTACTTAACCTTTAGAGTTTAAGTGCTTTAGTATATCTCAACTTTTTTCCTCTGTAATTTAGGAAAATTATAAAATTATAGATATTTAAAATAGCTCTGTACACCTCCACATCATGTCTCAAGGCGCATTGAGCTGTCTACGTGGGCCTAACATTCAGGCAGGTGACTGGATTGGAACAAAGGTTGCTAACGGAGGCTAAAGAAAGCTGTCTAATTAAAAGGATTTTCATTGTGCCCTGCTCTAAGAAGCCTTCATCACACACGAGCTCTTATCAGAGCTGCAGGTTAGTGGGGAGCTGCATGGCATTTGTGGAGGAAAAAATGCTCAGTTTTGCAGCATCAACCAACCTGTGGGTCTAATTCCCAGGCAAACCCTAACTGCAGGACAGTTAAATCCATATTCATTGTGTCTTGGTCATATGTATATGGCCTGTAAGCAATATCCCTTGTTTCCTGTGTGTTGACAACTGTGTGGGTACAACAACTCAATTTCATGTTAGAGATAATAACCTGACATCTGAAATTAAGGACAGTTTTCTGTTCTTCAAAATGCTCCGGTCATGGATTCCTCTGCCAAATTTTTGTTTGGATGACTTCTGGTGCATTTTGGCCATCCATGTGGCTCAGTTACTCTAAACTCCATTCCTGTACATTATCTACAAACCTTGAGGAGCCCTAAGTAGTGCTGGTGCTAGGTACTGTTAGGTAAGATTGGGATTTTACTGGCTCTATCACCAACATTCACTTTATGCAACAAGTATGTCAATTATAAAATTTCCATTTTAATAATGCTGGTATTAACTTGTTTTTTTTACACTCAAAACTAGACCTATTAAATAGGTAAATTTAAAAGTGGGGCCCTAGAGGTGCTTCTGAGCTCGCTTCATCGTGTAGCAGTAAGTAGTCCCAGACCAGCTCTGTCCCCATCCTGGGTGCGTGTGTGTGGGAGAGTAATGTCATGTTCTGGCTCTGAGTGATGTATGTCCTTATCTTCGAGGGAGCTACAGTTGATCTCATGGAATCTAACTTGGTTAGGAGCTCTGGAGAATTTATGGTCATGGAGGTGGTTGTTCCAAAGCAGTTTATACAAGCAAGGGCAGAGTTTTCCTTGTGGAAAAGAGAGTACTAACAGCTTCACTTCAGGGAGGCAGAAGTCTCACCTGATGGAGCATCTTTAGGAGAACTTTTCCTGCACAACAAGCATTTCTGATGTTCATGTGCATTGCTATTTTTGGTGGTAATAAGACTGAAAAAGCTCTCATTAATTACAGACATAATTTAATTAGTTTGGATAAGTGTTATTTTCATAAGGCAGTTAATTGGCTTAGCTATTAGTAATGCCAGGTGCCCCTTAGGGCTTGGTGTCTTTTGTGTTAGCCTCACAGGCTGCTTTTTTTAAAGGAAAAATGAAACACATTTTTTTTTCCACAAAAATATTTGTGTTTAAAAAAACAAGTGCAACCTATTTCACATATTGTGAAAAAATAAAATGAGAAAATATTGCTGTAGTAGACAGAAAAACTATCAGTGTATATGGAGTCTGTGGGGGGACAAAAGCAATTAAACATTTTGGATTGAATTCCCTCAAGGCTGAACTTGGCCATTAATTTACAGCACTGGGACTGCGTACACACTTGTAGCTTCAGCTGCCTGCTGAGGCAAATGCTCTTTCTAGAGGAGCTGTATAGTAATTACATGTGTGATGTGGTTCCTGCTACTTGATTCACTTGGTTCAGCTGAGGTTTACCAGTGCACTCTACTGCATTGCACCACTGTACCCTCTTCAATTTTTAGGAAAGCTTTCTCCGGCTAGAATTTCTTAATTTCATGTTTGCTATGATCCCTGATGCAGGAGACACCTGTCCTGAAAAGCAAAGCGTATTTTCAAAAGCCTGGCAAGGCTCAAAGAGCTCTCACAATGTTGTATTACACAGACTGGGTTAGCTAATCCGGGAAAATAGTATTAAAAACAGAGCAGCCTTCATTTTTTTTGCCATTATTTTCTAATTTTCACAGATGTATTAGCAAAGAGAGAATATTAGAATGCACCTAATCTCTTCCACTGTGAGAAATCTTATGTTAAGAAGTCACTCGATTTATGAACACATCTAGAATTTGGAAGAAAATGTTTTATCCTCCTGACTACAGAAAGTGAGAAGGATATTGTACTTAAGACGTGAGAATTGGAGTTAGAAAGCTAATCTTCTTCCTGAAATGCAAAAGAATGTAACAAAGAACTAAGAACTCTTCTGGACTGGGAGTTAGTGCCCTTCCCTGAGCTAGGAACTCTATCCAGCGCGCTGCCTGTTGTCTTTCAAGTGTGGATCATAGACTCATAGAATCATAGAATGCCCAAGGTTGGAAGGGACCTCGAAGGTCATCGAGTCCAACCCCCCTGCACACGGATGACTCTCAGCTCTCCAAATACAGAGAATGAATTTTCATAAGAGAGATGGGATCTGCCTTGGATAATGCCTGGGGGATTGCAGTTCTCTTCTGCAAATCTCATGCTGGAGAGTGTGGCTGTTCCCTGTAAGCATGTGGGAAATATTCTGTGTTTCTTTGCTGGCTTAATTCCTTAGGAAGCTGCTGCTGTAGTTTTGCAGCTTTTTTTCTTGCTCTTCTTCAAGGATAAGCAAGCTGTGGTCCTCATATGGTCCTCAGGTTAAGGTTTGGACTGTTGCATCTCATGGCCTCTTTAAAACCTCAAGAGGAATGTTGTAGAATTTTAAAAGGTGTGAGCCAATGTGGTAAGGTCTTGGTAAGGTTGATTTCTAGTAACTTTGGAGATGCTAAAACTTCAAAGCCATTTGTTACTCATGGGATGCACTACAAAATAGCAGCAATGTCCACGTTGGAGCTCAGAGGTTTCTGTTCTTGTAGAAATAGCTGTTCTGTTATCAAGTCCATGTCACAGATTACAGGGATAGTGACAATTCCTTTGGCTGATTTTCAAATACTTTAAATGTTTTTTTCTTACTGACTTGATAGTTCTTAAATGACAAAAGGTTTGGAAGATATTTGGGGCTTTTCCAAGACTCAAAACACTTAGGGAGTAATATGCATGTACTGTGTAAGATATATGGGAGGGAAAAAGTAGCACAGAGTACATGTTACAGTCATGTAAATATTGGCTTGATTCTCATTTGAATCTAGAGGATGTTGAATGAAATGCTGAAGTAAATCATCCCCTACCCAGTTACCAGTGATCATTTAAAAATGCCTCATTCCTCCCTTCTCATGCCATTTCTCACAAAACCAGGTAGCAGTGAGGTGGGAATTGCTAGTCTGAGTAGGGCCAAATCTCACCTCGGAAATGCAGCTATACCTTTCTCAGGCGTGTGCTTAGCCTACAAAGTGCCCTCTCCCAGACACCCGCAGCAGTCTGACTTAAATCTAAGCACCTGAAAGACTTATACGAGAGGGCAAGTACAATCACTTGTATGGATGCTGGGAAACTTGAACAGAACTGCCTTACTCAAAGTTATAGGGAAACATAAAAGGAATTACATAATAGTGGCCGTAAGTCAAAAGAACAGGCAAGTCTCCTTGGGGAGGCTGTTAACGTTTGCTAAAGTAAGAACAGGCTTTAAAGCCAGGCTAGCCAAGGGCCAAGTACCGGCTCTCAGTGCTTGCTAAGCTTGCGCCTCCCCAGTCCAATGTGCAGAGCTGGTGTTGAGAAGAAAAGAACTTGAAAAGCGTAGGCAGAGTGGGTTTTTAAAAGCCATCCAGAAAATCTTTCCTTTCTTTGTAGCAATAGAGAGATCAGTAAATGGCATCATCAGGTTTATGCAACCTCCCCAATTTACCACTGGCATTTCTCCTTTCCTGGTGCTTTTCCACGTGTCCCTATTCTCCCCTTATTTCTTCACTGACAATGAATTTGAGTATTCTGTTGTACCTCTCTGCATCTTTACTGACTGTGGATTTACACATGGACTGTTTCCCAGCAGATCATCGGGCTCCAAGTTCTTCTTTCAGACCTCTTTCAGGTGCACAGTGGTGGCTTTCACCAAGGGCGTGATGAATGACCTTTCTCCTGCCCAGCCCTTGGGGTCTGAATTACCTGCTGATAAGCTCTTCAGTGTGGGGTGCTCAGCTCCCAAATTTCTTGATGGTTGTTGCATTGATGGTTGTTTGCATTGGAAGATTTCCCATTCCCAACCCCAAATTCGAACATCTTCTGTTAAGATAACCTTAATTGTAGCTTCTGAAGGTAAAACTGACAGCTTTAAATATGCATGACTTTAAAAACAATCAAAAAAAATCATAAATGTGGGAGTAGGATTGTAATGTTTTCCTGCTTAGTCTGCTCTGGGATTCTGGCTGGTTTTCAAAGAGTGAACTAAGCTCTGTAATATATGGAGAGGAAATGTATATGATGAGCAGCAGTTTAGTGCTGAGTGCAGTAAACATAACTGAATTCCTGATGACCTTTGTTTTCTCCCATACAAATAGTTATTGCTGTATAGACTCTGGACTGATTGTCTGTAGCAGAGGACTGTGGTTTTTATCCATTTTTAGATAAAGGGCAGCACACAGGGGTTACATGATTATTTGGAGTGTTCATCAAGCCAGTGATAAACATGTCAAGAAATCTACTTTTCTGAGTCTGAATCCTATCTTCATAAATCTGCATGTTAATAATGGGTAATATAATTTCATTTTATATGTTCATTTACAATATCATGAGTGACTGCAATATCATTCAGTGCTCCTTAAACAGATCTGAAATGATTTGCTTTGGTTGGCTTTACCCTTCATATACATGGGAAATTTGTCTTATGCTGTCAAATCATGGTGATATCTGGTCTTAGCTCTAAACACTTAATGTACTTTATTAAGTATGTATTATGCTAAGACTATTTGGAGGCATTTTGAAACGCATATGACCATATAAATTCATATTAAAGGCTGCACAAAGAGCTTTGAAGCCATTAGTGCCCCTTTTGTAGATAATTATTTAGGGTGTCTTAAATCTGGGGATTATTTGACTGCTTCGCATGAGCCATTAAATCCTCATGTGAAATTTGGTAAGAATTTTTTAGTGGTTATGGATTAGCTTATCTTTAGAGTTTAGTCGCAAACTCATTTGTCTCCTTTGAAAATAAAGCAAAACAAACAGGGAGGTTGGCTGATCCTCAGCTGCAGAAGCACACAAGAACATAAGCTGAAGAGCAAAACCTTCCACGTATCGAAGGTTTGCTTTGCCTTTCACATTTTCTATCTGAAACAGTTAAAGGCTGTAGCCCAGCTTTGGTTTTTGAGATAGGACTTGGAGCATCACCCCATTTAATGCATCTATTAAAGGAACTGGTGGTTCTGTTGGGAATGACTTCACTGGTGTGAAACCCTTAAAAGCACCATGCGAACACGCCTGTGGGGATGGGCTGCTTCAGTTGTGCCTATCTTTGGTTTTTCTGCAAATCTTACCAACTAATAGTGTTAAGTAACCTTGAGCACCAGAGGCTGGAGGAGAGCTGCTGTGGGTCAGCTGGCAAGGGAATCGTAAATAAATAACAGCACTATTACAAGCTTCAAAGGCCAAGTTAAAGGAAATTGGAAGACAGACCCGAGGTCCTTCCCCCTGTGTTCAAGTTCACGAGGGGACCTATTAAAGCTGCTGCAGCATCTCGTGGATGTGGCTGTCGTAGCAGAGAGCTGAGAGGGTCCCCACAAGATTGCTGGCAGTTTCTCATCCATAAGAATATAAGCTTATATAATATTATTTCTGACCGATGTCTTTTTCCAACTTGTTCTAAACAAAGAAAAAAAGGAGGAGTGTAAACATGGCACAGTCTCTTCAGGGCTAAATCTCCTTATTTAATAAGGTTTTTGCACGTGTGTGACTTCATTGGTTTTGTTGCAACCTAAGCTTATTAGCATCTTTCCTGACCACTCCGTGCAGGGAGAAGGTTTCCATTTTAGAAGGAAAAGAAGTATGAACTGATTTATCTCTGGGAAAGACACACTGTTGTGCGCTTGTCTTTTTGTGTGCCTCTTAGTCATTGATGTGCAATCTGTCGTCTGCAGATTCCTCGCGTCTGAGGAGGTCCCGAACAAATAACAAACGTAGGCAAGCCTCTTCTCGGGGAATCATACCGTCCCTGGGAACGATGTTTGTGTTCCTGTTACTCCTGGTATTTCCAGAATGTTTTAAACAGGATTCCCTGTGCAGTCTGTTTAATTGCAGTCATATGTTTTCTCTTTCTGCACTCCAGTTTGGCAGCGCCGAGTTCCCTGGCACGGGTATGAGTAAAGCTGGGCAAAACCTTGGCCTTACAGCACGCCTCGGCTGGCATTGCATACATTTAGAGTGGTGCAGTGTAGAATGGCTGAAGCACTTTCCTTCAGAACCAATTATTTAGCAAATACACTAGAGATTTTCAAGAGTTTATACTTTGACCAAGTGTGGGTGGATTTTTAACGCATTTGAAAAGCAAAGCTCTTGCAAATTCATAAGTCCCATTTGAAAGCATGTGGGCAGGATGGCTCTTCAGTGAGTGGTAGAAGAACTTTTTTAATGTTATCACACATAGATGTTTCCTAACATACTTGCAGCAGCTCAAGTGCTGCTTTTTGTTGTTGCTGAAATAGGCCCAAAAAAGAGGAAAAAAAACACGAAGATACCTGCTGCGCCAATGGATGCATTTGGCCAGAATTTTGTGAAGTTGACTCTTAAAAATAGAAATTCACAGAGGTTGGTCTATAAATGTCTGTCTGTTTGGTGTGTGGTTTTGTAATTCACCCCTGCTGTTGCAGTGTTTTGTAATAACACATATACAATGACTGTTAAATGCTGCAAGCTCTCTGCAGAGGGCCGTGCAGCAAGGAGAGGAGGATGAGGAGGTTTGTGTTTGATCCTGTGGGCCTCAGTAGCCTCAGTTGTTGTCAGTGTTTTTCTCTGATATAGGATGGATGTGAAATGGTCTAGCACAGTCTTTGGCAATGTGTTTCCTTATTTCCTGACTTGAAAGTTCCACTTGCTGTTACCCTAACTCTCAGGGGTCTATGAGGTCCCGCTTAGCAAAGGATATTCATACTGTATTTTCAGTCTGTGGATATTCAGCCTGTGAGTAAGCCGTATAAAACCTGGTTGCCTTTGCTTGCCTGGGGCTGATGTTGATGGATGTCTTGCTGTTTATGCAACTGGGTCCTGACCCTGGAGTCTTGACTCGGTGTCACTCGCATCATGCCCATGCACCCGGGTGCGCAATGAAGCGTTTTAAGTTTATATAATTCCTATGGCTTCAAAATACAAGTAAACCATATAGCACTGGCCTGACTCGAATCATATGGTTCAGCTCAGCTGGGTCATGCTCTGTAGCCTGGCGGAGCTGAGTGCTTGACTGGGTGATGAGAGATGGGCGAATTATGGGACCGTCTCAAATTATGGGACTTTCCCTGCTACAGACATATATCCCCTTTCCTATGCTGCATGTGCAAAACATGGTTTAAGAGACCTGAGAAGTTCACTACCTTGTTCTTACCAGCCAAATGACAGCAAAAATGCAGAATATGAATAAATGTGAGTTAGAATAACAAGAGGAGAGTTAATATGCAAGAGGGTTAAAGTGCAAATTGTATTTTATTGGGGTAACACTCCAAGGACAGATGTGCTGCATTAAATCCTTACTCATGGCTACTAGGTTAACCTTTGTTTATGAATGTCTGCATATTTACTGTCTCTTAGATAAGGCTTTTTGAACCATGTGTTTATTTGTAGCTTGATTTAATAGAATATTAATGCAATTAATCATTTTCTGCTGTGTTACCCTATCTAGTTTTAGCTTGTTTGCTGTCATACTACTTCTTAGATATTGGAGTATTTCATGCCTTTTTAATGTGACCTCTAT
>JAVCKT010093169.1:0-14252 GCA_032273925.1 Rhynchotus rufescens
ATTTAGGTGGCACCTACCGCAGGTCACACTGTAGTTTTCCAACAGGCCGCCAGCTGTTCACCAGCCACCTCTCAAAACCAGCCTCCTCCTCCTACATGAAACTTCTGCAGGGGGTTTTCACCTGGTTTTCTGCTCTCCACCGAGTGGAAGTGGCTCACGACAGCCTAGAACAAGAGCCCGTTGTGCTGTGGGGAGGACCATGGTGGGACCAACTGGAGTTGACCTCAGCTATCACAGACCTGCTCCCTCTGGATCCTGTTTCTTCTTTGGGACACGAGCCACATATTCTCAAATAAAGCCTAACAGAAGGCAAGAAGGTAGGAAAAATTTCCATGCTGGATACAACGACCACAAGGGTAACACCAGTGTCATGGGAGCAGCTCTGACCCTAGGAAAACAAAGAGCCCAAAGTTGGTAGGAAATGACCCATATGGGCTGGCAGTGCAGCCTGGCTCCAGTTCTCCAAAGAGTTGCTTTTACAAACAAAACTTCTGCTCCACCAGAGCAGCCACTAATTGTTCAGGCAACCTGCGCAAGAAACGACAGTGAACTGTGGATCAATGTCAGGAAACCTCGGGTTTTGTTCTGAGGTCTCCACTGTACTGGATGTGTTTTCCTGTGCTAGCAGCATTGCAATTCCCTAAAAAAGGAGAGGTGGAAGCAAAGAAAAACGCACTAATTTGTTCCTGCTCAGTTGCATTTGTGATTGTATTTTAGAGTTTGCAAATGCAGCGTTTTGCAATCCCTGTGTTGTCAGGGTCCCAAGCTGACCAGAAGCGCAGCATAAAACCCAGCCTGACGAGGCTCCCAGACCTGGTCCTGCACAGCCTGTGGCCACCGTTTCCCCCAGACTCACGCATCCAGGAGTAGGTTACCCCAAGACCTCTGCCCATGGAAACCACCACAGCACCTCTCAGGGAGCACCTCGGCCCTTGGGTGACAACAGCCCTACGTCCTGCAGCAACCGACCGCTTCGGCGCAGCAAGGCAGTGGCTTTCAGGAGCTGCTCTGCTCGTTCAGAAACACAAAATTGCGAAGAAAAAACACATTATTAAAGCACGCATTCCCTTCTAGAGCCATGTACTTTCCAGGGATCCATCCTGGGCCGAGTCCACGCTCTCTGCTCCACGGAGGAGCAACGAGGGTGGGTGGCGAGGGCAGCGCGCAGTGGCACATGCACGAGCGCTCAGTGGCCAGACCCGTCGCCCTTTGCTCGTGGGCAGGGTGCTGCCGCACAACCTGCTCGGTCCCCGGGGCCCCGCGGCGGCTCTGCTGTTCTCAGCTCACAGCGTTCACCTCGGGACAGCAGGTTTGCAGCTTGATCATAACCCGATGATCAGGTTTGGGGATCGATCACACCCCGAGCGGCTCTGTGGTGGGAAGCCGTGTCGGAACAAGTGTGCATTTGAGCTCCGGTGAGTCCAGGTGGGACTCATTCCGGGATGCCGCTTCCCACAGCCCTCCAAGAGGAGCAAACGGGAGTCAATCCTTTGGTTATCTGAATAGCAAACTCCATCCTCCTTCCACGACTTCTATTTGAAGTTGCAGCAGAAGCAGGATTAGGAGATGCTTGACACTAGGAAGGCAGGAGAGTCAGGAAAGGTGCCCACTATGAGGCCTTACCCAGAGGCGCTGATGGGCACCATGCCAAAATGCTTGAAGTCTTCCTGGGAGGAAGACTTAAGGCCTCTCCCCCCACAAAAAAGAACACTACTATATGTGGAAAAAAGAAGTCAGTGCAAAAATATCCCAGAAATTGAGACATTCGCATCTTTTTTTAAGACCTCTTTCCATTTACATAGGTTCACTGGAAGTTCTTATCCTACCCTGGGCTTTGAATTTTGGGGCACGGTGGTTTTATCAGGGCCACGGTTGCAGGTAGGTTCACATCCAGCCACCCCAGTGGTGAGGTCCAGCCTCGTGGCGGGCGGGAGGACACGGGTGCTAAAGCCACCTCTTGTGCGGGCCCCGCTTGGCCCTGTCACCTCCCGCTTGCCTGAGCCAGCGCTAGAAACAAGCTGCCATCTGGGAAAAAACATCAAGAGATTTATACAGTCTGTGTCAAAACCACTACTGAATCCACCACCGCAGTCTTCAGTAACGGGGAATGTTGGTGCTGGAAAGATGGGATGTTTTCTGACATCAAAATAAGCAGATGCCCCAGGGCCAAAGGTGTTATTTTTAAAAAGGCATTTGAGGCCATAACTTCACTAAATTAACTGGCCCTACCTGCCAGCCTCAAGTCACTTAGTGAAGGAAACTGTGCATCAACGGTTAATAAAAAACTCCGTTTTAAGTAATCATTAACATTAATGAATATGCTGGAAATTCCAACTGAAGTAGTAACAGAACCACAAAGAAATAAATTACTCCGCAAAACTGCAGCTCCTCCAGCGGGGCTCTTTAAAGCAGATGACCGCTCCATAATCTTTATCACGGCCAGTTCAGGTGAACTAGTCTGGAAATACCCCCAAATAACTCCTTGCAAGGAGGCCTCAGGTATCAAACATGAGACTGAAGCTTCCTCCTTCAAAGGGAAGCACCAACGTCGTTTGGCAGTCAGTGGCCTTGGCTCCCTTGGGTGCCACTACGGAGCAATTCACAGTTACACGACGG
Organism: Rhynchotus rufescens; assembly: GCA_032273925.1. Lineage (NCBI taxonomy): Eukaryota > Metazoa > Chordata > Aves > Tinamiformes > Tinamidae > Rhynchotus > Rhynchotus rufescens. The sequence goes on from JAVCKT010093169.1 coordinate 2,617, forward strand.
CTGATTTTGGCCCCTGGCCCTCCCAGCAAAACCCTGCTCTCAATACCTTAAAAGCTTCACCTCCCCAACCGGACATTAAGCCTCCCTTCATCTATAAGCCACGTTACAGCGGTTCAGACCTCGCAGTTCTCTTTGAAGGCTTCTTAGTTTCATTTCTGCACTGAAAACACGGGAGGGCTGCAGAGAAAAGGCAATGTAGATGGTGCTGGTGCGTTCGCAGGTGCTGGGGGTCTCCCCGGCTGCTGCACATTAGCACCTGGCATTTGCAAAGCCGGGTCTCCAGCAGCCAGCAGTTAATCTGCAGGTTAATTTGCACAGTCATTAAGAAGAGGTCATGGGAATATTGCAGACAACCTTTCTGTCTTGGCTAGAAAGGATGGGGCAGCATTTTCATAAAGGCAATGCCCCCTTTCAAGCACATTTCCACCTGCCACCAAAGGTTCATGGCAAATCAAAGCACTCGTTTTGTCAACCGAGGACATCCACTTCAATACGCGTGTCTGGGACTACAAAAACTGCATTAAGACCCAACATTTCTGAGGCCTGAAAAGCAAATAAGTACCACCAAATACTGCAAAGCCGCCCAGTCAGGAAGCCTCCAACTCCCTCCTCAGGGCAAAACTAAACAGAATTCAGCACACAAGAAATGCAGATGCAAACGATGCCAAGCTCTGCAACTGGTTGCACCGGTGCAGCCTCCTGCACTCGCTTTGCACGTTCACCAGCAGACAGCAAGGAGAAAAGTGAGGAAAGCTAAGGAGAAACAAAACAAAAAGCCCCTTCTGTTGGGGCTTAGGAGTCTTAACTGTTTGATGACACTAAGTCACTGCTCCCCTCTCATGAGCCTCACAGGCACCTCCAGTTTTCAAAACTATTTACTTTATCCAGAAGCTCCAATATCGATTAGTCAAAGTTATTAGGTAATAAACACATGGCTCAATAGCCGAGAGCAAGACTATTTACTGCAAGGCTATACTGCAATTGAACGTTATGTTGTATTTTTAATTTTCAGTCCCTACAAAGCCATAGGCAACAGGCTTTCTGCATGCAACGCGAATGAACCGAGGTGGAGAGGGAGGAATAACTTAAAGTAGTGCAAGGAAAGGTGGCATTTCATTTAAGTATATGCTTAACATACCAGTATTTGTAAGTAGTGCTGCTTGAATTCACTAAGCAACCCCCTGCTATTTGGTCCAGGATAACCCTGCAGGAGGATGAAAATGCAGATTTCAGGTACTTGTCAGCAGCTTCTGTTATCAGCCAGGGAAGAGCAGTCAAAGAATTAAACAGCATTAAGCAGAGCTCCCTGTATGAAAATCCTTCAGGAGTATCAGAACCCATCACTTCTGCTCCTGTGAAGCCGGGAGGTGTGTGGCCTGTCTGCATCCCAGCTGCTGCCGGGGCAAGATCAGCCCCAATGTGAGACAGGAGCAGGTACCCAACTGCCCAGCCTGGAAATCCTGCAGCCGCTCCAAGGGACGAGGCATTCACAGCAGCAGCAGCTCAGAAGATTTCTCCACGTTGCTGATGTCCTTCCTCAAAAGATCTCCCGATGTTGTCGAGTCCTGTGTGGCTTCAACAGCTGCTGCTCCTTGAAGCGCAGCCCGCAAGCCCCACTCAAAAGGGAACCGAGAACAAACCACAATCAAAGCAGCCACTGAGCATCCACAGTTACTTCATTATATTTGATCCCCACCTCCTTGCCAGCAGCTAATTGCAAGGCTGGGGCAAACAACTCGCTTCCTTAGCCATTAAAGCAGTTTACCAAAGCGCCTTGGTCAGGCCATGAGCCAGAGCCCCGAGGAGCCACACCAAGAATTCTTTGCACTTGTGCATTACGAGGCTCGCTGATACAGAACTGCTTTCAAGGTTGGATCATGTCCTTTTTCAGCCATCCCTGGATGAGATGATTCACTCCTTGCCCAGCCCTGCTCTCATAGCTCTTTTTATATTGCTGCCCACGGTCATTTTCAGTAGGGGAACGCGAGCTGTCTTTGCGAGGTGCCACGCAGAGCACACAGTCCTGCAATATACCACTTAATTTTATCTCTAGTCATACTTAAAACAAAATAATCTCCTGATAAGCCAGCTCTGGGTTTTTTTTTCCCCCAACAGGAGCTGTTTGAACAGTGAAACGAAGCAGGCAGGAAGCGTTAGGCACAAAAATGTTAAAGGTCAGATAAGAGACCAAGGAAAACGCGCTATTCAACTGTGCCAAAGTACACAAGTGCAACCTCCCTGCCACCACATTCGAAGGAAAAGAGAGAACAAATTGTGCCTGTGCTCATCTTCCCAAAAACTGGAGGGAAGCGCCACACCAACGTACCATTGAGCAGCTGCTGCCTTCTGCTTGCACGACAGGGATCATTAAGTTATGCATAGGATGGGTTAGGTTGTGTCCTCAACCTGTGTCACACATTCGTTGCGCAGAACCACGCACTACTGGGCTGCAAGAGAACTTGTCAAAAAAAAACCTAAATTTATTCCAAATTCCTAAATACAAATCAGTTTAATCACAGTGCTTTATTGCTTTAAGGGACCAGCCACTTGCGTGACAGATAGGTAATATTAACATCGACTCTGCTGAAATCCAGACAACAAAAGTTCAGAGAAACCGACTTTGAGCTAGCATTAGAGACCACGCGTGTGTGCAAGCATCTGCAAGACCAACTTCCCCTTCAGCAAACCACATACATCAGCCTTCTTTTGGGCCACACCAAAAGAACAAAACAGGTTCCAGCACAAAAGCAGTTAAAGCAACTAGTTAACGGGCCCCCACACAAAAATATTCTAAAAAAATTCATGTTCTTCCCTTTTCCAAACTCATTTATTCAGTCGAGTTTCTTGTCAAAACTTTCACAACTGGTATTTTCTTCAGAAGTGTTTAAGCCTTAAGCTTTATATATTTGGAGGCCATCTGTAACATAAAACCACGTGAAGCAGAAAGCTGCATGCCAAGTGTCTCCAGTTGTTTTGATTACATGCAGAAGATTTTAAAAATTTGCTATATATATATATATACACACACACACACATATATGTATGTGAAAATCTGCAAGCAACTTGAGGCCGCCTGTGTATTGATCAGAAAGTTAATCAAGTAATTAGCCTGGGTTCATTAAAGCACGCTCTCCATTAGCCTCCCCAGGCAGTTCTTGGGAATTCATTTCAGGAGCTACATGGGATGGGTGCAGAGCTTTAACCTCCTGCACCCAGTGGCGCCCGATGCCGGTGCCTTTGCCCCAAGAGGCTTTTGATGCCTCACAGGCATCAAAAAAAACTACCCTGGAAACAGGGCAAGATACAAGTTTTGAGGACTAGGCTCTTCCACGGAGCCTCAACTCAAAGTCCTCATCTCAAAAACCTCATCTCAAAGACATCCCAAGTGGGACGAGAAGTAGGTACGGAGGGTGAGCCAGGCATGCAAACCTCCAAAAAGGCATTTCTGAAAGCACAGAAACCCCCAGGGAAGGCCGATTAAAAGCTTTTAATTGTCTTTTAATGCTAGACAAAGGAAACGCTCAGCCAAGGAAGCAGAAACCCACAACGTATGTATAATTAGCCCATATATTACTGTCATTCCTGAATATCCCTGCGCCTTTCAAAGGCGGCGTTACACAGAGCACTAATGAAGTTCTGGCTAATTTGAAGCACATGCTGTCCTCCAAAGGGCTGAACACATGCTGGAGATAATCCCGTCTTCAAAACTGGGTGTTGAAACTGCAGTAAAACAGCTCGGGAACAAATGAGGTAAATGGATTGCAACAGGCTCTTGGGATGCGAGAGCTGCAGCCAGAACACACAGAATTTTATCCAGAGGCATCGCTCCTTGCAGAAGGACCGAGCAGCTTGTTCAGAAACTTCTGAGAGGAAACATTTTGCAAGAGCGACCAGAGAGGCTGTTTTATTCCATAAACAACCAAGCAAAAAAAACCTAATCCTGTTTCCCCTTATGGGGAAGGTGGCATCTCAAATCCTCCCCCGGTGGTTCCACTGTGATTATTTTCATCCCTCCCAAACACGCTCATCACGTCCTATCAGACTGTGTACTCCAAAGTGGATGCGTTTACATGGTCCCTGGTGCTGCTTCACAGTGAGGCCCGTGGCCTCGTGCTATCAGCTCTATGTCTGCTTCAAAATTACGGCTGAAACATCCAGCAAAATGATAATCACACGAGGTGTTAAGTCCTCATCTCTAAGTATGGAGATGCTGCTCCATAGGCTGCTCCCAGGCTCTCCATCCCATCAAAAGAAGCTCTGCTTTTTCCTGAAGGACAAATCCCAAGAGTGAGAGAATCCCAAATATTTACCAGGCACGTGAGGATCCAACCTCAGAACAGAGAAGCTGTTGAGGGCAGCAACACCCCAGCCCACACCACAGGTCTTTTTGATGAGAGCCTCAGGCAGTTGTAGCCAAGCAGAATATCGCTCATCCGAGCCCAGCTTCCGACAACTGAAGTCCAGTTGGGAAAGACTCTTTTGGTCCAATTTGAGATCGGAACAATAATGCACTTCTAAGTTCTATAATGAGGCAATAAGGTTTTGAAAATAGACAGAGTATCTCGAACTATGTTCAAATGTGTGGCTAGTTATAAATTCTGACATACCAGTGCTTGAGGTTGCCAAAATAAATCCCCGTTTAGACCACATTGTGCTACACAGCACGCTGAATTTTTGCGATTTCTCACTAAAATTGCTTTCCCATACACTGCTCTACTGATGTCAGGTAGCCCTTTGACTGTCAGCTATAAAACATAAATCAAGGATTCATGATTCTTCAATATAATTAGTTAAAATATAAAATGATCTTTAACACCGCTAGTCGCGATGTGTTTCCACTACCGAAAAGCAGCCTGAAGCCGCATTTACTTATCATAATACAGTAATACATCATAACACATTTTAAAAGAAAAGAAATTCTCCATTAAAGCACCTTTGAATGTGATCAAAGCAGATCACATAGGCAGATCAAAGCAGATCCCCCCAGTATCACTAATGCTAGCAAGACATGTGCCACGCTGAACATAAGAACTTGGGCCTTTCAGCAGGCCATTCATCTGTAAGGGCTCTCAACACACTGAAAATATGAAGGAACTCTCTGCATCAACTCAAAACTCAGAGCTAGAGAAGCAGCAGGCTCAATGCAACACCTTATGTGAATCAATATAAAACAGGATGACTCCACGTTACATTTGCCAGAGTTCAAACTGCTCCCATTGGTGTGAACGGAGAGAGGACTTGGATTCGCTCGCTCAAATTCGACATAAAAGGACTGCATTAAAATCCACTGGGTTAAATCACCACTAAAAAGGTTAAGAGCTGAATGTGCACAATTCATGTTGCAGGCGATGACGACCGTGGCTGGCACAGTGTTTTTACTTGAAGGCAATTAGTTTTCCTGATTTTGCGACTGAGGTCCATAGTCCACAGAGAAACAGCATGATAAGTGGCACAAAAATAAAAAAAAAAAAAGAAGATATCAGATAATGGAAGAACTTCCTGTGAACTTTCTCCAGATCTTATTTCAGCTCAGCTGAAAAACAGTAACAAGAGTTGACTCAGCTCAGTTCAAGTCTGGGCTGTTACTGCAAGTGTGCAAGCCAAACTGTTTCGCTTGGCCATTCCTTAATTTTATTAACCTTTTTGAAGAGCAGCTTCTCTACCGTGAGAGCAAGGCGTGCTCTGCCAAGGCCGCCTTGCAGTTCACTTGGTGGAAAGGATTTTATCGTGTGCAAGCAGAACTGGAGTTGCAACAGGTTAGCAAAATCAGTCCCAATCATCAAACCACCAAGCATGAAGGCGGCTGAGGAACCTCTACTGAGATGCAAGAGGTCTCAACAGCAACTAACCTTCATAGTTCAGGCATTTTTATTTTACTTGGGTTAAGCTAGGCATTGTTTGTTAAACATAAATAAGTACATTTTTATGAATGGTTTTGGATATCCAGGCTGGAATAACTGTTTTTCTTTTATCTATTTTGTTACGGAGCCAAGAAGTACTTAGTTATATCAATGTAACCATCAGCATCCCCTGGAAATGGCTCAAAACTCCTGAGAAGTTGAAGAAACTTCCTGCACAGCCAGGCCGCCCCAAAGAGTACAAGGGATTTCTCAGTGTGCACTACATAATTCCACCACTGTGAGCAGCCCAAAGAGGGAAAAATTGCAGCCAGGCACAGCAATTGCCAGGATTTAATACACCAACTGCTGCTTTTTGGCCACCTCAGCAGTTCTTAGAGATCGTTTCAGGCAAAGATGCAAATAAAAACAAATACAGAAAGGACACATTTGCCTCTAGATCTCAGCAGGTTTGTTGGTCTCTGCATAATCCAAGGCAAGAGATCTCAGACTCGTATCATTTGCCTTAAACTGCGGTGCTGATGATAAAGACTCCCAACATCTGCTTTAAGGTAAGGCAGAAGTCCAGGTGCTACAACCCAGCAACGCGTTTTTGCCTGCAAACGCGTGAAATCGAGGATCACAGGGCTGAGACACGCGGGAAGAGATAAAAATCAACTCCTCATCCTCCAAACACACAACAGCACAGAGTCCTCTCTCACTACTGAAGGCAAATTCCTCAGCTCCTATCAGCAGGTTTTCCGGGCGCCCAGCATGCCAGGACACAGTATTCAGGAGGGCTGCCTTTGCTCAGCAGGAAAATGTGATTATTCAAGCAGCGTCTTGGTGAAGAGAGAGGGCTTCAGTGTACTGTAACCTAGGGAGGGGAGATCTCTGTTCATAAACTATGAGCACTTCTACCTCTGGAAGGATCCTGTGATCACAAAAAAAAAAAGAAAAAAACCCACCAGCTAACAGAACTGGGAAGGAAAGAATGTGTGTGCCACAAAATGTATGCACATATGGCACAGCAACCAACTTCACAGGCTTGAAAATTAGATCTATCAAAAGCCTTAAAAAATTGAAACAAAATTCAAAATGACATGATTATTATCTCAGCATTCGATTCAGCCAATTCTCTGGTCTTTATTAATTTCTACACATTAAAAATAAACAGAACTTCAAAGCTTTTTCAAGCAAGAAAACATTTTCCAAAAACAAGCCAAGTGCCACGAGTGAAATGCATATGCAGAAAAGTTATGCACATCTTGTACTAAGATCATGTAGACATCAAGAAAGATCATCTAGACATCGCCTCCATGCCAGAATATACAGACGGAGCACAATTTGGCTATATAGCTCTTTAGGTCACTCAATCCTAGCTGTGACAAGCCTGCAGCAGCCATCAGAGACACAGAGATCTCATCTCTGGCCACGGGGAAAGGAGAATGTAAGCGGCAGGAAACCAACTATCTGATATTTATTTCTACACACAGAATTGACCGAATCTCTGCTTTTCCAAACAGTCAACTATTTAACACAGGAAACCGCCTTCCCCATCAGACCTCTGCATAGTCCAGTTCATCCTGTTTTCCCTACCATGGTATGGAAAGGAAAGAAACATCTTACCCCACCACCACCCCGCCAGGTTTTATCCTTCAGCTCAGAGCACTTGGGATCCCTTCACCGCGTGTGCAGGAATTCTCCACAATGATCCCTACAAATTCTCCCAAGGGCTTCCATGTTCAGGCGGGCGCTTTCGCTCACACCTCTAACGCAAAGCGTGGTGCATGAAGCGCCGCACCGGCTCATCCCTGCCATAAACTCAGCCCGAGGAGCATCCCAATCCCCACGAGCCTGAATAGTAAGAGGCCAGAAGAGTCACTTTGCTGCGGGGAACAGACCCGACAAACAAGCCTTTTTGCTAAGCCCAGGCCAAGCTGCTAAATAACCGGCTGCCACAAGTAGTGGCACACCGAGAACAGCACAGTGGCATTCCAAAACTCCCCAAACAGCCCCAAAAACATACAGGAAAGACAAATGGAGAACGCACTTGGGGCCAGCAGACGTGCTGGAACTGTCAGGACGTGGCTTTGTGTCCCCTAAGCCTCTCGCACGCTGCTGGGTCCCACACGCAGCTTCGCAGGGGCGAGAAGGGCACTTAAACCTATTGCCCCCTCCAGACACGGAGCCAACTCGACCACATATAAGACTTTGTGAGTATATTTGGAGTTTTGCTATGCAAGCGCTAACTGCAAAAGCCAGCAGTAAGTGGGGCTTACGCCACCTAAGCGCCATGAAAAAAAATATCAAGAGCTTAAGGATGAGAACGGAGCTAATCTTGGCTAAGCAGCGAAGCCTTAGGAGTAAAGCCCCGGGGGCTGCTCCAGCCTCCGCTCCACCACTTTGCTCCTGTTGCTGCTTGCAAGTCTTTAACTTATAACATAAAAAAGCACTGCATTTTTTATTATTTAGCTCAGCTTCTACTATGGGGGAGAATTATCCCCTTTTCTGACAATGGGGATGACCGAGTCCCCCAGTCCCTGTATAAAGGCCCGGTATAGATGTCTGTGGCTCATCACCAACTCAGTCTCCCTTAGAAAAAGTGAGGGGGGAACAAAGCCTTTGGCAAGGCCCACGGTGCATTTTCCAGGTGTGCCCCTCACCCAGAAGAATTCACCTGCAAGCGAGACCGACTGTTACCACCCCCAGAATTAATGGCATAAAAATCAACCATAACCGTGGAAGGAGATGGCCAATTCAGGCCACAATTTGTGGGTTTTAAAACCTTACCTGCCCACGGGCTATGTTTAATCCACAACACTCAATTACTCGCATCTTTGAGCAGGTAACCAGTTATTCACTGCTGCAGATATTTCAAATATACACTCGAAACTGCAGCCCCCAGTGGGGCACGCATGAGCACGACTCTTCTCCAAACCCCAAACAATTCAGACTAACTTGTTTTGGCCCCAACATAGCCTTCTATGTTAAGATGGATTCTACTTTTCCAGAAAGTACAGCATTTACACCCAATTACACCACCGCTGCCATAAAGCTGCTACACAAGCATTCAGGATGAAGAAAGTAGCAGGAGGCCGAGACCTCAACCTCTAATCCTGCTTTAGCCACAACTGTCTTACGGTAGAAAAATTAGTTACCCTTCTGCCTCGGGAACGTTATATAGATTAATATCTATTGTTATTGCTATCCCACAAAAACGCTGACATATTATGTTATCTTTGTAAGCACAAAGCAAGTAAAGCTCAACAATGTTGGCATCAATTTACTGAATCACCAGCTTAAAGTATGTTTTTACAGTAAAGTTATGGTCACCGAGAAGTCAAAAAGGGAGCTACATTGGTTAAGATGCTTTCATATCTGGTAGCGCTTCCTACTTCAAAATTCAACATTAAGGGCTCAGTTCTGCTTTAAATGCAAAGGATCATTAATTGTGCAAACAACTTATCTAGCAATTATTATTAACATTTTGTAATTTACACTATAGCCACCATGAAAATTAGCTTAATGAGGACACAAAATAAAAGCGGTCTTAACAACTGCAGGCTTTAAGCAAAATGACACTGCAAGCTCCCAAGTCACAACAACTGCTGCTGCTGTTTCAAGAGACAGAGCCAACTACTCCTGATTTGCGTATCCTCCAATTTAAGAGGATCCTTCTCATTCTCGTAGGGAGTAAGGAAAGTGATAAAGTGAGATCACCCTTTGGCTCAAGAACCTGAAATGCAGCAGAGCGCTCTGCACCCGCAGGAGAGGGAGACATTCTGGGCCAAATTAGCAGCTCACTACATCAGTGGTGAAGTATCTGCACCATGAGATGCTCCTGATTTGTCAGGCAAGGATTCAACACTCCTGATCCTTTTCATTCAAGAGAACTACCCAGCAAAAATAAACAGAAGGGAAGACTCACTTTGAAGGTATCCAAGGTAACAAAATCAGCAGCTACTGAAATGCAGCGCTCGTATCGCATCCGTCCCCTATAGCTCATGAACCCAAAGGAAAGGTTTCAAGGAGCTGCTCTGCCCACTTGCTCCAATTTAAAAGCGTTTCAGCTTTTCTGGACCACACTACGAAGAAAAACCACCTGGGGCTCTTAAAAGCTCTTAGTTGCAAAGTATACCCACCCTGAAAGAACATTTAGCGTGAGAAAAGTACGATCACATTAAAGAACTATGAAAAAAAGGCTGCTTCTGCATCCAAATTGCATCTACAGCCTTTCTTGCCTTGCAGGGAAGTGCTGTCCAAATATTCCCTTCACTGACGCTATCAGACACGCACAGCAACTTCCCAGAGTTTTCCATTTACTCCAACTTTTTAGAAAACAGTTGAATTTACCATGCACAGACTCAGTCCTCGCCACTGCCTTTTGCTGAGCACCAGTTTTCAGATACAACTATCTTTTTTTTTTGCTAGGGTACAAATTGTCAGGCAGCCTAGGGTAAAAATTACTTTTGAAAGTTTTTAATTTTAGAAAGCGTCAAGTCTGTGACCAGCTTACAATGTTCTTCACACATGTTCTTTGTCTTGGAAGACAAAGGAAGAGTCTTCATTTTCAGGCTGCAGACAGGCACTCTAGGAGAAATTCCTCAACTCAAAGTGATCCCGAGACGCCCTGTTACTGCCTGGGATAACACCATGGCAAAGCAGCACCTTCCACACCGCTATCAGATCAGCTACCACCAAGCCACTGAGACACAGGCAAGCTTTGAAAGGGAAAGAAACACCACAAATGAAAAGTATCAACCAATACGGCATTTAAAAGAGAAAGGAGAGCTTCACAAGAATATCAAAGGGCCGAAAAACAACACGTGAGACCTCCCTTCATCTGACGCTTGGTCCCTGTACCCTCTGCAAGCACATAGAGCTCACGAACAACAAAACTCTCCCAACGAGGAGCCAGGCCAGGAAGAGACCAAAACGGCTAAAACAGCTGGAAAGCACCAGGCTCTGCAACTGGGAAGAGAGGAGAGGCCACGCAGCTGGGAGGAAGGGGAAAGAAAGAAAGGAAGGAAGAAAAGGATGTCCCAAGCCCTTGTGTGAGGCTGCAACCCCAACGTGCAGCTGCTGGGGCCACCACAGAGGCTCCCCACATGGCAGGTCCCATCCAAGCAGGATGCCTGGGGAACGGCCACGGGACCCTAAGCAAATCCCATGGCGTTTTGAGACCACAATAAGTGTGGTTGCACGGAGATTCATTTAATAAGTTTGTTAGGAAACTACGTGCCCGCAGTGAAAGCGGGAGGTTAAAGGAAAAAAAAAAAAAGGCAATTATTTTGGGAAGGAAGCACTGATGTAGTAGCCCAAGGCTCTCCTTGGTGAGCACAACTATTAAGTCACTGCCATCTGCTGCCTCCGCAGAACCCGAGGAGAAACAAGCACCAGTCCTTCCCAAACACGTTTCTGCCGGCAAAGCGCCACAAGAACGGCCGGAGAAGAGCGTGACGTTCCCGGATTTCATAGCTGAGAAGACCCAAACGGACGCATAAAGAACCTTTCTTTTTTCCCTCAGCTCCTCCAAAGGCTTCTCCAAGCTCCAGGAGAGAGCGGGGACGGCGTTAGAAAAGACTTGGAGGCGACAACTGGCGCTTGGGGGGGATTTGGGGTTTTTTGGTTATTTTTTTTTTTCCTTTTGAAGCGGTTCATCCCGCTCACAGCAGATATTTAGCGTGCAGAGAGGCCCCGCAGGCCCCTCTGGCCCCAAGGGGAGCGTGCGGCAGGGCCTGCAACGCATCGGGGCGAAGAGCGGGGAAGAGAAGGAGGGAAGGAAAGGGGGGAAGG
>JAVCKT010093289.1:0-14244 GCA_032273925.1 Rhynchotus rufescens
CTGGGGTATGAATAGTGATGGCAGAGATTTCAAAGCAATATGACTGCATTGAAAAATTGTTTTGAAAGAAGGGAAGTAGATACTCATGAGCTGGTGCTGACTACCTATTTCCCGAAAAATTTCTTGGGAAAGAGGAACGTTACCTTTTGAAGTTAAATAGGAAAACAGCTTTCCAGCAATTGAGAAGCTGACTGAACAAAGCTTTAGGAATCTGTGACAGTCCTGAGATGATTTTTCCTGCTGTTAAACTTGTGGTTATGTTAATGGGACTTGCTTTGCATATCAAGATAGAGGTGAATCAAAAATAATTGTAAATAATGGTAATTCCGTTTTCCAGTTGGTGTTAGCTGCAAGTTGGGTCATGCAAATTGTGACATTATTTAAAACTGCTGGGTTTTTAAGAATATCTAAACAAACTTATCACATTGGGAGAGTCCTAGCAGGCATAGGTATATGAAAAGTTTTCATGAGAAAAATATACAGATGCCCTTCTGAAGTGAGCGTCACTTCAGTGAAGTTTATTCTGGTTGTTTTTCCCCCATCAGTCTGCCATTTAGTGTGAGTATGTGTGTGTGGGGGGGTTAATTATGGAGTGGATTTGTACCATTAAAATTCCCAGTACTTAAGCTGCATTTAGTACTTGGAGAGGTTGGGCATGATAGCCTGATATCAAACCTCCAGAGCAGGGTTTGAGAAGAACTTTTGCACCTCAAGTGATTCTGTTGTGCTTAGCAGCAGTGTTTTAAATTGCTTTGGAAAAGGCAAACAGCTTCAGCACTGTGTTTTGACAGTCAGGTTTAGCTATAACCAAATATACTTGTTCTGTGTATTTTCAGTTTTTGATCACTGGAAAACATTTTATCCTTTTACAAAGGTCCACTCTGTCAAAATGTTTTTCAGCTGGTTGTCAGGATATTGCTATAGCTCATTGCATGTGTGCACATTGTATTTAGAGGAAAAATATTCTAATTGGAGAATTTTGTGCAGATAATAAGTAGCCTCCTCTGTCCCTGAAAAGAGTGGATAGAAGATACAGATAAAGCAAAAACCAAAATTTACTTCACCTAGACATCCAGTCACAATATTTTTCTTATTGTACTGTAAAATGTATATAGAATTTCTTTTGCTGGTGCTACAGATTTGAGGAAGGTTTTACATGTCACGCTGGCCTTTCTATAATGCTGACTTGCCCTTCTGGCTTATGGGTCACTATTATGAATAGTGTCTTAAAAATTGTATATGAATTGCACCTGTCTCTGTATCATTCCACATGCCATTTCCTTGGGCCTTTGCAAGAAGACAGCGTATAGAAAGGCAGACACAGTAATGTCTTGGAGGCTGAACTTTGGCTGTTCGGAAAATATCTGGTCGAGCTTGGAAGTTTCCCATGTGAGAGTAAGTTTGCAGAAGGATTCAGTACTCTGTTGAAAGAAAAGTGGGGCTTTCTGTTGCTGACTCCTTCAGGGTTAATACCCTTCTCGGGCTCTCTTCTTGTATAGATGAAGAGATTTCAAGCTGTCTCCTCTTGCTGTAATCAGACTGGCTGCAATTGCCATAGTGCACCTGCACTTTTCCAGACTGCACTTAAAAACACCCAGGCAAAGCTGAGCCTATCAGTGGTCATCAGGAGATAACCCAGAGGTTTGTGGATATGGTCTGGGTGAGGCTGGGCGGCTGCGTGAGTCAACAGAGCACGGGCCAAGTTCTCCGTATCGGCCTGGGAACACCATGTTGTGAGTAAGAGCTGTGGGGTGTTGGTCTCCTCAGCTCACGTTTTATATTTGTCAACAGCAAAGATTTATAAAAATGATATTAATTTTAATAAAATCTTTAAATGCTTGATTCTATTTCTAGTTTGGAATGCAGTTGCAAAAATGGCCTTCCTTATGCTTTTGAACAAAAAAGAAGGGACTGCTAACACATCTTTGGTAAATTAACATCTGTGTGTAAATATTTGATGTATTTGCTTATATGACCTAGGTTGTATGGACTCGTATTAAAATAACGTATATGTGGCAATTTCCAAAACAGTAATAACCACAGTTTTGGTTCGGCAACCTTTGTTGGGTAGTTGTTTAACAGCCATAAGAGCACACCTTGGGCCAGGCCACGTGTGCAGCGACCTCGGCATCTGCTTGAGATGCCTGTTCACTCGCTGCGCGCTGATCAGGGCCTTGACGAGCAGGGCAAGGCCGCAGTGATCCCGCCCCCCTCAGCTCCTCGGCCTTGCGGCAGCTTTAGCCTCCTGAAGGAGAGGTGGCCTCTTGTACGTGATTTGATTTAATGCATTTCTCTTCTGTTAACTGCTGCAATAGATGATTTTTCTGTGTGTCTGTCCACCGGCGTCTTTTCGGAGATCCGTATTACTCGTGGTTTGTAGAATTTCTGTTGGCAGCCTAAAGGTTATCAGTTTATTTTATTTGCCCTTCAGCTTTATTATGTTGAGAAGAAGCAAATGCCCATTTCCTGTTCCTCTTTTGTGTGCTCTCCGGGAGTTTGTAAACGTTTTGCTTGCTGCCAAGTGCCTTTTTTTTTCAGAATGAAGTTTCAGCCAGCGCTGACCCTGAAAACTTCCTCTGTGTTTGTACTTGCTTCCCTTGCTGCCAGAGCAGTTTATACAGTCAAAAAGAGCTGGAGGCCGAGGGCTTGATCTGGCCGAGAAGTGACTGTCTGCCCGCCCGTCAGTGCTTGGGCAGCTCCCTGGGGATGTGGGACCCCAGGGTGGCAGCAGGGACGCGAATAAAACAGTGGGAAAAGGGAGCCGAGGCCAAATGTCACTGGCTGATTTATAGTGCAGGTAATAGCCATCTTATAAGTGAGCCAATATAATGAACTTAGCTTTAGAATTAAGTAAATATTGCTAAATATGACTGATCTTGCTTTTTTTTTTTTTATTTTGGTGAATTTTATATTAAAAAAACTGTTAACACTGAAGACAGTTCTTCTGGTTTCTCCATTAAAAAATGTCTGGACCTTCTCAGACTGCTGTTTTCATTGCTATAAAAATTATTGCATTAGCTCTTTTTTTACTATTTTCGTGAGTATTCCTTTCACACATTGGTTATCTGTCTGGCAGGCTTTCTGTCTCTGATGTGCTCCAGAAAGGAGTTAATCTCTTAGACCATTAGTAAGCTTTTCTGTGTGGATTTGTGTGTGTGTGTGTGTGTGTGTGTGTGTGTGTGTGTCTGTCCGTCTGTCTGTCTGTCTGTCTTATGGGGACTTCGTATTTTATTTGCTGAAGCTTGTCCTTTTCAGACCTCTGTTTTGTTCATTTGGGTACAACTTGTACTGTTAGGGATGTCTTTGTCCTTCTGATAGTGTGTTATGTTTTGCTTTATCCAGCCTTCTATCTCATCTTTTTGTAAGTATTTTTGGCGCATGATACGCATCTAGGGACTCTATTAGTGTCTCGAACACACCCTGTTCCATGTAAGCATATTACTTTTTAGCAACTCTTCTTGTTCCTTTTAACAGACTTCCTTCAAATTTATTTTCTCTTTTGAAAGTAAACATTACCTTAGATTTTTCTTTCTTGGGCAAGTGCAGTGAATCATGTGCTAAATAAAAATAACCTTACAGGAATGTTGGAGACAGTTTTGTGACCTTATCAGTTGTATCCTTTTCTTTAAGAAAGTAGTGAATTCTAGATGCTGCTCTTTGATATCTTTGATATTCTGCATCTGTAATTTCTTGATCTTCTACATGTTTTGTTTCATTTCACTGTTAAAGATTATTTTCTCAAACCCAGGGTTTTGATTGTTAGGTGTTACGATGTTACCAGATGTTACGTAATGTGAACTGCTGTGAAGTCTCAGGCCATGAGAATAATAAAATGGGCACTAAATGTGAAGGTATTTTTCATCTTCTATCTTTAAGGAAAAGTTTCTGTAGCATTCTGGTCCTGTGCTAACGACTACCATGGAAAAATACTTCAGGAAAAAAGTGGCTTTGAATACCAAGTTATGTTTGGCTAGGATGCAATACCTAATTTTTGTTATAAAACAATATTGAATAACCACTCATTCTGCCTTACAACAGCTGAGGATTAGCTATGACACCAGCTTATCAGCAGTATGTTTTTTCCTCATCCCTTTAAAGAGAGGCTTGCAGAACGACTTGTGCACTCGGAGAAGTATCTGTAAAGTTTGACGTGGTTTCTTGTATCAGGGCCCTGGGATTTTGCTGCAAGTTACGTTTCTCATCGCTTGCACGACCCAGGAGGGAAGCATTAGTTTGTGCTGGCAGGCAGTTCAGAGGGAGGCCCGTGCTGACCACAGCCGAGTTTTTCCTCTCTTGGGCAGCGGAGCTGGCTGCCCTTTCGGGGGCCTGTTACACTCATCTTCAAACTATGAAGTCAGGAGACCTGAGGGGTGTTGGCAGCAGAGTTTGCTCCAGCAGCCTTGGATCCGTGGGGCTGCGCTGTGCGCGACCTGCTCTCCCAGCGCCCTGGAGCGGGATTCTCGCCTGCGGTGAGGCGGGAGCCGCCTCGCTCTGCCGCTGGATTACTGAGGCTTGCAGCTTATTTCTCCGCTGTTCCCATACTAGTACTGCAACCTGCTCAAGTGCAGTATAATGCCTGTGATCCATCAACATTAGTTCTCTCTTACCCCAAAACCCGTGTTCTTTTAAATATTCCCAGGCTTCCAACTGGCAAGATCCATGTGCTGTGGTCACCTCCAGGGCTCGTTTGCTGGCTGCCTGGCAAACGGATCAAACCAAAAGCTGTTGATCTTATGCTGCAACTTCCTCAGTGGTGATGCTAATTCCATCAGCCTCATCTACCAAACTACCAATTTTCATTAAGTCTGTAAGAACACAATATTTTTCAGACCTCATACCTGCGTTGGAATTGATGCGTGAAGGAAGGAACAGTGGCAATCATGGCTATGGCTGCAGAAGTCTGATTTGCTTAGGAAAACAGAGAAGGGAAAAAGCTAAATTCTTTTTTTTTCAAAGCCGTTTTTTAAGAGAACCCTCATATGTTTTCTTCATTTCCTTTCTCTGTGCTTTTTTCTTCCTTTTTTTCTACACAGCATCATGGCCTCAGCAAAAGATCTTACTGAAAATGGCCCCTAGCGTTTATCTGAGCCTGCTGAACTCTTCTAGTTTTCTTCTACAGATTTCACTGTACGTGTGCAGTAGCTTTGCTTCATGACCTTAACGTGAAGCAGGGAGTTGTCCATTAGCTTCATAATCACTGTTTTTGCAGTTTAGTCATACTTGCATTTGGATGGCTTTTTAGAAGGCTTTTTGTCAGCGTAAAGATTGTGGAAAACACAGTATTTCGGACTATAATTTTCAGTAAGTGTACCAGACACACATAACCCGGTAAGCTGTCTGTTTTGTTAATCTTGCTTTGCTTGCATCAGGCTTCAAAACTTATTTATCAGCAGGTGGGGAAATTACAGGGTCATAGGAATTGCCATACAGGGTCAGACCATCTGCTCTTTAATTAGAACTAGTAACAGATGCTTGGGATGATGATGCGAAAACTCCTACAATAAGCAGTTGTGATAAAAATCTGCTCCAGGTTCTTGGTAGTTAGGCTTGTGCCATAAAGCATGAAGACACTTGTATCTTCTCCAGCTTTCTAAGTATATTTTCTAAGTATTATTCTTGTAATGTAACCTTGTCTCTCCCCACCTTTGAGCCTTACTAAGCATGTGGCTCTGGAGCCTGGCAGCAGAGTTCCCTGTGTAGTCAGATGAAGAAATGTCCTCTTGTGTTAATAGTGGGCTCTCCAGTTTAGTTGGATACCTTATCTTGCTCTAGTAGCATTCCAGGAAGGAAATCCTCCATTTACCTTTCCTGTGCCATTCACTGTTCCATATCCCTTTCTGGGGATAAAATCACAGTCTTCCTGATGCCCATTCATGCTGATCTTTCCACACCTCTTGTTATTCTTGGTTCCTGTGTCTGAAAAGCTTTCAGCTCAATTCTGGTAATTGGATGACTTAAAATTCCCAACAAGCCTCAGTTGAGAAAACACCATTAGCTGCTAAAAAGAATTTTTCTCATTTATGCTGCTATAGATGTGTAACTTGTAGGCTGCACCTTCAGAATTCAGAGCTTTCAATCAGGCGAGATCAGGGGTGCTGCAGCAAAGTGACTTATATATATATATATGTGTGTGTGTATATATATATATATATACACACACACAGATGAATATAAATATATGTTTTTGTTTTCAAGGTTGCTTTGAGACCCTGTGTCAAAGGTCAAGTCAGAACAGTTAGCAGCTGTTGCTCTGTGGAACAAATAGCAAAGCAGATACTTGTGTTACTTAGCAGAAAAAAAACACAGAATTAAAGATAGGATAGAGGTGTACCCAGGTCTGCTCTTTGGCAGACCTAAACCCAGAATAAGAGGTAATATTTTTTTCTTCTTGCAACTGGAGAAGTGTTTACGAAGCTGTTGTGAATTAGGGGCCAAACTGTTTGTGATAGTCTTATGTCTAAACATCCCCAAAGTCAAGATTATGGGTGCTACAAGTAGGCGTGGAACCCAAAATAACTTGCATCATATTTCTCCACCATTCTGCTGGGTTTTTTTTTTTTTCTTTTTTTTTTTTTTATGATCTTTTGTGATCCTTTGTGCTAATCTGAAATAAAATTGAGAAAAATTGGTCTAGACACCAGGCAATCACTGATGGAGGTAAGTGTAACATTTGTGCAAAAGGGACTGTAGTTCTCTTCTTCCCTGACATTTTTTTTTTAATGGGACCTTATTTCTCTATGGCTTAGTATTTGAGTAATGCTAGTCTTGTCTAGTCACTCACATTTTTTTGGCATAAGTGCTTAGAGAGCTAATTAAACCTCAAGGTGAGAGCAAGTTAGTTGGAGGAAGGCACCCAGACTGATAGAAAGGATATGAAAGCGGGTAGGAAAATCATGGCAGGGTGTGGGGAGAGTGATGAACCTTAGATAGAGTAATAAAGGGAACTGCAGAGCAGAAATCTCATCCTTAGTAGTGAAGGGAATGCAGTTCTTTTTCTAATCCGCTTTGAAGTATTTTGTTGTGTTTTATTCAGGTTTCCAAGGAGATGTGAGATATTTTTGTGAAACTGAGAAATCATAGGAGGATGTTTGAAATTGCACGTCAAACCACAAAGTGCAGCAGCAGGAAAGGTTTGTAACATGAAGTACTTTAAGGGTAGATCTGAAATGCCATACAAGTGAAATTGCTGTTCGCACCAGTGGTAATGATTAGTGGTTAACTGAGAGCTATTTTAGGATGATAAACAACATTCTTTTCATTTTTAACTGCTTGGAGGGAAAATAAGTGCCAAGTAATAGATACTATTTATCCCAAAGTGTGTACAGATTTTTTATTCAAGATTAAAAAAAACTAAAAGATTATTGAGGAATTAAGAAAGCTTAAAAATATTGGAGATGGAATTCTTGAAATGGAGATGGAATTCTTGAAAACCATTTCAGTTGAAAGTGTTTAATTTATACATACACACACATACATGTACTTTGACATTCATCTTACTGCAGAGTGAGCTCTCATGTCTCAGGGCAGCACTTTAGATGTGTGGACGTGATTTCAGAACTTTTCTGTTGACAATAAAGTGAAGATTTTTCAGCATGTGAGGTGCCAGTGAAACCTTAAACACTGAGAGGAGTTTCAAAATGAAGTGAGTGACCATCTGTCAGGAAGGATGCCTTGACTTTTCTTCAGAATGGAAAACTGCAGGAATGCTTGTGGCCAGCTAAGTGAGTATGAATGTGGTACACTTAGTTTTTCCTTTCATGAGTAACAGAACTTGCCTAAATCAAAATAATTTAAACATGGCCATAGTTGACTAATGCCCACTTCATGTTTAGAACTTTCTGAAAGAATGTTTTAGATGACGAGTTCTTATCTCTTCTGTTATCTCCAATGCAAAACTCATGTCAAGTTTCATTCAAACATTTTGTTTATGACTGCACAGGGGAGATGTCCCTTCCTAAAGTGTAATTTTTTCATGAATTTATCCCTGATGACCAGTGAGCAGGGCAGGTCAAATAGCAAACATATGGTTCAAGGAAAGGTCTTGAATATGTCGTATAGTTTGATATAAGACAGAAAAAGTACATTCTGCATTACCTTTCATGATGACAACAGTAAATATAATTCTGCAACACACTCTTATTCTAGAACATCTAAAATATCTACAAAAGCTAATGTAAATAAAGCAGAGATTTTGTAGGGGAAAATATGCTATTTGAAGAATTGAAGTAACAATGCAATAACTTTTCCAGATTTTGGTGTTTTATGATTGTGATGTCTTACGTTACGTTTATCATTTGCTTTAAGAGAACTTTAAGTGGTTTGCCACTTGCACAGCAACAAAATGCTGTGTTCTCATATATCAAAAAAAAGGAAAGCTTTTGACATCTCCTTTTAGTTTTACAGCAGAGCTAAACAGTCTCTGCCTTTTATATGAGTTTTGTAGCTGGATGGGAATTGCATTGAGAATAAATAATGCCCTTTCTTTACTAACCTGTCACCTACCCCCAGTCACTCAGTTCCCTCTTGGGTGTTGGCCCCTCTGCATACCTGCCCAAATGGGTGTCCACTGATGGCAGAGCTGGATCTTAGAATGGTCAGGGGAATGCAACTAATTTGAAAAAAGAAGGCTTAACTGTTTGTGAAAGTTACTGTGTACTCCCCCTGGAAAATGGAGCCCCAAAGGAGGCCCCTCTGTGTGAAATCTGAATTCGTGCTGCAACGGGAAAACCTTTGAGTAGTGCAGACTTCTCACTTCTCACATCTGTTGTTTCTTGAAGCTATTGTGTGCCTCTATGCAGACTTTCATCTTTATAGATGAGAAGTGATAGAAGGTGGTTTGTTTAACACCTAATTATGTATTATACCTTATACAGTTACTTGGACTTCCCATCCTGTTTCCAGGAGCATTTTAGAGGTGTGTTATGGGTAGCACTGCTGTTACAGGGACATTTACTCTCAACTAACTTCTGTCTTCTCTCCTAAACCAAAGCCTACATTTGAGTGAGCTGGACAAAGAAAGGAGCCCAAAGTTATCTTAATTACGACATTAATCAAAAACGTATGTTTTATCTGGATCAGTTTTCAGTGTAGCAGTTCTACAGTAAAGGGTGATGCATATTTTTGACCTGCTCCTTTTGGTGGCAGCATAAACACACTGCCTTGTTGAGGGTCACTGCTGAAATACAATCCGGGGATAAACCTGATAGATGGAAAAGGAGTTATAGATGGAAGAGGTCTATTCACAGATCATTCCATGGAGATGTTTGGCAGGTGCAGCTTACACTCCACAACGCTTTGGTTCAGATGAGAAGTTGTATCCTCTGGGTGCCTGAAGCTGTAAAAGAAGCCCCTGCAGGCAAAGGGCAACTGCTAGTGTTGAACTCTGGCCAAGGCACTGGAAGATTTCAGGTGGTTCTGAACTTTTTGATGTTCTGTTGCCTGAAGAGCCTTTGGAGGGGTGTGTGAACCTTTTCTCATAGGAATTTGAAAGAAGCCTCAAGTCTTCGTTTCATCTCCACTTACTGGGGCTTGGGGATTACAGCTGTGCTGAGTGGGGATCACTTTCAGTGGCTTTCCTTGTCTCAGCAAAAGCCTCCTTTTCCCTTTCTCACTGTTAAAAATTTATTGCAGCAAATGTCATAGCTGTTCCGTCAGACCAGGCTTTCCTTTGGAATTCTGGCCAACCATAGGAACGTGGTTATGGGCTGATACCGTGAAAAGCACCATCTAAGTATAACTCTTCCTTCTTGTGCACAGTCTTTTTCTTTGTTACTGCCCTTTCCATGTGAATCTTGGTGTATTACACTGAAGTCTTGACATCCAGACAACTACGTCACTGTTCTTCAGAAATCACTCTATAGTTGCATCTTATCTGAAAGAGCAAGAACTATGAGAAAGGGCTGAGAACTGACTGAGAACAGTAACAGCCCTCCTTGGCATTTGAGATGGGTGGTATCATTTTCCTGTATGTGTTTCTGCAGAATCATTTGACCCTTATCTCTCTAGTGATTGTTTGTGTGTGTTTCCGTCCCTCAGAGAGGTGCCAGTGATGAAATTGTCTGCGAGAATTCTAGTTAGAAAGGCCTGACAATTTGGGCTTGGCATTTGATGCACGTTAATGTGCACATGATTTGTCAGAACTACTCACAGTTCTGCATAAACTTTCCTATTTGTGGTAAGATTTTTCCTTCAGGCTGGACTTTGCTAGATATTGGCTTTGGTAAGAAAATGTTGAGGGGTAATGAGCAGAAAGAAGGGGGACATATCTGCCAGCACAAGGAATGTCATATAAAGTAATATGATAGTGTAGTAGGGAATAGATGGAAAATGCAGTGGTGCAAGGTAATGCATATAAAAATATTGGTGAGGCAATATAGCTTCTTAATAGCACACTGCTCCTTTGAGATCTTAAACGTTGACCTAACTGTGCTGGCACAGCATCCGTATCTGGACTTCTTCCTTCTAATTCTCCTTGAGGCTTTTCATTGCCGTGCAGTTAAAGTCACCTTTATGGTGCTCCTCGTATAGCGTTACCCGTAATGTTTGCATTGTTCCTCAGCTGGTAAAATGAGTAGCCTGGGGGAGTCTGTGGAGCTGATTAAATGTGTTTTACCTCAGGAGCCCAGCCTGTGCAGGCAGAAGCATCAGGGGGTGCTGGGCGCTGTGCTGAGTTCCAGGGAGGAGGCACCCGTTTTATCAGCCACATTTACATGGTGGGAGCCTGAAGCAGAAACCTCAGGGCACAGTAGGGCTTCATGTATAATAAGTACTGTTGGTGTTTGTTTAAATGCTAAATGAAATGTGCATTTTAAGTTTTTGAGATGACACTTTTAAGCATTTGCTACATCTTTAAAACTCACCGCATCTTTAATGTGTTTCTTAGGAGATTTGCTTAATAAAATGCGTTTTCATACTAATGCTGTCACCCACAGATTTAGAAAAATATCTGCTGCAGTTGAAAGCCGGGTAGCAGTTTTGTAATGGAGCGATGACAATAATGAAGCAGAAGTGTTGAACGGTGCGGATCCGTGATGGCTTTGGAAGGCAAGGGAAAATGAATCAGTGCTGCCACCTCCAGAAGGTGCCTGGTTGCAATGTGGCCAGGCCGTGGGACGTGATGGGCCGAGGAGAAGGTCTCGCACTGTTTGTTCACTTGGTCCAGCTGCCAGCGTTTCCTCTTATGTTCCTTGAGCTGCAAAAAATGACGCTTTTTACAGCTGTTTAACCTGTAAAGGGCTAATTATTTCTGCTTGTGTATGAAAAGCATGCTGCATCCTACATTCTTTTTTTTTCTTGTTTTGTTTTCCAACAAAATTGAGGGTGTATTTGACTAGCTCCTAACTAACTGCTCATTAGTTATCATCAAAATGTTACTGAACAAGAAGGACACAAGAGTTTGGTCTACAACGTTTCACTTGCCTGGTCCGCTTTAACTGCTGTCTTGTTGTCTTATTCCAATTGATAGGGTCTGTTTCAGCTAATACTACCCAAGCTGCTAGCATGAATAGACTGGGCAGTAAATATTCCCATCAATCTACATCTATTGCTTTTTTTAAGAGAAGGTAATTCTTAAGATTCTTAAGTTTTGTGGTGTTTTAAAGAAGAAACCACACCGTTTTTTCTCAAGAGAGGAATGACATCCTCCTTTTCTGCATTTAGTTCAGTCTCGTGCTTCTTGTTGCTGACTTGGTAGGTGGCTCTGGTGAAAGCGTTGGTAGGACAGACCTGGAACTTCAGTGTGTCCGTCCAAAAAGCATCTGAGGGCAGGTTCCCGTTCTCTTTCAGAGTCACTGAGCGTTGCTTTCCAATCGTTTTCAGTGTTTGAACCCACGGGTTCTAGCACACAAGATGCAGTGCCTCCACTAAGCGAATAATCTCTATAATGAATGGCCTGCGTCATGTCCAAGCGTTAGGGAAATCGATTCCAGCAGATGCTCAGCTGTCCCCTGGCCTCCAGCTGCTGCTCCCCTTCGGGCCCACACCCACATGGCTAGGAAAGTATTTGTGGGAATGGGGAAGGTGGGCTTTGCATTACAGGCAGTTTGGACTAAAATTTTTGGAAAAAATTCTTGCGAGACTGTTTTGGTCTAGAGTACTTCAACCTGAGCTTTATACTCTTTAAAACGAATGACAAAGCAATAGTAATGAGCAAGTTCTTTGCTTTTTGTTCTATTACAGAATTTCTTGAATTTCCTCTGACCCGTTATAGGACAGCCCTTTGTGTTTTTACACTGTACTTCTGAATGCTGCAAAAAAATCACAGAAGAGGTTAACTTTGAGCCTGGGTGTGTGTACCATTTCAGTGCAATATCTAGAGCTTTGTAAGATTTGCCTTTATTTGAGGGAACATGTGCCAGCATTCTGCTGTACTAAATCCCCTCAATATTGGGAAAGTTTTGCTGTGAAGTGATGTTTGTGCTTCCTTTCTAACTGAGCTACTGGTTGATTTCAAAGGTATCTTTGGGGAAGAGAAGAATATTCTGGTTCTGTTACTGTGATTCTTATTTGTTATGTGGAATTTTGGAGTGAACAGTTTAATCTCTGAAGATTTGTAAATTATTGATAAGTTCAATCATGGCTTTTTAATGATAGTACTGAATAAAGAAGCCTTTTGCAAGGAAGTTCAGTTCAGTAGTGCCTATATTCTTTTTTTCCAGCTGTCTTTATGCACAGTACCAATTACAGCACATTAGAAAAATATAAAAGTGACAAGAACTTGTTCCAGTGAAAATGGCATTTAAAAAAAGTTAGTCAGTGCCAAAATTTATCTCTTTAGAACACAAGTGTAAATAATTATTTTAAAGTTTGCCCAAAATTAAGGGAAATATAAATGAAATTTCTTCAGCTTTTCATTAAACCTATCAATTTATTTCTCAGAAGGTCCTAAGCTTTGGTAACTTCACAGAATTAACTTGATTAAATTACTGTATGGTTTTGAGATTCAGCTATGGAAGGGAACTACATTTTACCCTAACTACTTAGTTTTCTGTTGCTCCCCTAATCATTTTTGGAGCTTCACAGTTAAGCTGAATATGCTTCTATTTCAGGTCTCTGTTGCTGCTGTTCTAATACATATGGAATCAGAGTAGGTTTTATTACACGGAGAAAGCCTTGGCAGGCAGCTACAGACCGGGTGAAGTATTTCATATTGGCATGAAAGTCATGCTGTATCTTCTGAATAGATGGGCTCCAAGCTCCTTTCTCCTTCTCTGCTGTGGCGCTGCTATCCTGACCAGAGCAGAAGGGATATTCTGGGGTAGGTTTGTTGCTTGCTTGGGGTTCTGGCCTGTTTTTCCTCTTAGCTTGTGTTTACTACTGTTTTCTGGATTTCTGTCTTTGAAATGCTAAGCTTGATTGTTTCTGCCCTTTGGTGGCGATTACTTTCATAGCTCTTTTCCTGAGGAATACTGTTTATCTGTAAACGTAGCATGTCACTTGGTGGGTTTTGTGCTGCAGCTCTTGCTGCTGCCCAGGACTTTATTTGTAGAGTGTAGCATTACTCACCAGGGCATGCAGGCTTGCTCTTTGCATGCATTCAGCTGCTTGCTTAGAGCATCAAGTATCTGAGTTGATTTATGAGTTTTCTAGAAGGGGCTGATCTGTACTATGTTTGCATCTAAGCACATATTTTTAAATCTTTATATACTGTTACTACGTTTCAAGTTTACTTGTGTAATTCCTATTTTGATGTTCAGATGTCCTGCTTGGAACAAAGTTATTACTTTTGTAAATTTATGGTCATTTGGCATCAGATATGAAAGCAATTTCTGTTCCAGCCTTTCTGTGCTAAACTGGAGCATTGTTCTAAAAATGTTACCTCTTTTTTTTGTGACAGTAAAGATGATATAGCTGTTTTTATGTAACTTTGGGTTGAAAAAGATTGATTTGCTTTTCAAAGTTCTACAAAGTTATTTGCGCATATTAAGAAAACTCAGGAGTCACCTGGGAGCTTTGGCTCTGATGACTCAGTGCAATGCAGGAACTTGGTGGGGTTTTACTTGAGTATTTTTTCTTCTTGGAGATATGTCAGTTTTCAGCATTTAATTTTACATTGTATTCCTCATGATACAGTCATCTTAGAGCTGTGTTGTTTTCTCAGGTACTTTATGGCATGAAGATTCACTGAAATTAGCACTGTGTTCGTTCTGTAACACTATATTACACTTGAAGATTGAAATGGCTTTTCTCCTGATGGCTGATTGTATTGAGAAATAGGTAATTCAGCAATGAGATTATTATATCACT
>JAVCKT010093310.1:0-11391 GCA_032273925.1 Rhynchotus rufescens
GAAGGGCAGGGCAGGTGCTGTATCTGGCTCAGCTTATTAATTTTAAGTTGTTACTGATTTTTTTTTTTTTTTTTTTTTTTTTTATGAAGTGATTACATTTGAGTAGTCGTGTTAGGAGGAGGAGAACCTAACTTCAGAATCAGATATAACTGACCTTTTTCTGTCCAGAATACTGAGAGCAGCCTGTGCCCTGGCCATGCGTGTGCAAACCAGTAGGGCCAGCTACAGGAGGCAGGGAACTCTGGTAATGATTTGTCCATGAGTGTGCACAGGGCTCCCCTCACACCCCCTCCAACGAAGTGTTGCTCCCTTGTTTGCCTTGGTTCTTTCCAAAACGTTCCCATATTAAGTGTTAAGATTCTAGGCCAAAGCAGCCAGGGATTCAGATGCAGTGTGACAGCATCTGACTTAAATGGAAGGGAGAGCTACTTTAATTTTTCTTCTTCCTGATTGTATTGCTTTATTCCACTCTAGTCTTTAGGCTGACTCTATCTAGTGGGAAAAAGGTTAGAAAAATAGTTAACTGTTCAAGAGAATTTTCAAGGCTTTTATTTTTGCTTTTCTAATCTGTGGCCTGGAGTCTTTTGTGGTTCAGTGTAATTAAGTGTAATTCCTTGAATGATCCAATGATCCTTGGATTAGAACTTAGCCATGATTTGAGTATCTGATTCACGTCTAAGCTGTTTTAATGATGCTTTTGGAAGGATTCCAGTAGGTGCAATTGGAAGTAAATGGAAGACCTACCAATTTAGTTATGTATTGGGAAACTGAGAACAACATAGGATGTTAAAATAGCATGAGAATAAAAAAGAACATTTTAGGTTGACCACTTTAGGTTTGACCACTTTCTAGGGAATGCTAAAGTAAACTTGTAGTGATCAGCAATGTGTGTTTGTGGCCTGGGAAGTGATTGGTCATCTCTCCTGTGCTCCTTGCTCTTTTTGATGGAAGAGGAAATACAATTTGTGTTCCCTTTCTGCAGGGTTCTTGGTTATTCAGCCTTTTCGAAGCCCTTGGTGGCTCCTGGGCTTTAGAGGCAGCGTGCTGTCACTTAGAGGCATGGAAAATGCACCTCTAACAACTCATGTTCCCATCTTGAAAAAACAAAAAAAAAAGTGGATGCTGGTGCATCACCAGTGTCCAGTTGTGACATTGGTCTCAGGTTGCTGCGTCCACCAAGATATACAGGGCAGGAGCATGAGAACAGGATTTCATGAGATGTCCAATCATTGTAGCAACTAAATGATTCCGGTGACTTCAAATAATGCTTGTGTTGCTCTGCCTTGCCCTGTGGAAGAGGGTGTCTGTCTTCCGTGTATCGGATGGCAGAAACTCAGCAAGAACGTAGTGCTTCACACAACCTGCTGTAAGTGCTGTGTCGCGAAGGCTGCTGCATTCTGGTGTCGTCTTAGTCAAATGATTAACTGGAAGCTTGAACCTTTATCTGCTTTGCTTTGCTCTGTCGTTATCTGTCTCTTAGGATTAAGAGGAGAAACTAAAACACTTTGAATTGTCTCCATAATAGATACCCTCACTTGCTGAAATCCAGTATTAATTCCCCAGTCTTCTCTCTCCTCCTATCCTGAATTTATATGTAAATATGTCAGATAGTCTCAACTAATTTTTGTCTTTAATTTGGTATCATTTACTTTTTGTTGATTGCCAAGCACATTACTTGGGGTACTCCTGTGCTTTTTCTTATAGTCATAAATAACTTTAACAGTGGAATAAATTTCTAACATAAGAAAGAGTTTCTCTACACAGAAATGGACATCAGAGCCAAAATTAGTTGCACTAAATAGTAGACACCATGTGATAAATGGAAAAATATAATATCTTGAAGATTGTTCAGTACTTGCTGATTTATTCCCAGTTTTATTCCAGTTCTAATCTGTGTTGTCTGCCACAAACGCCGTGACTCATGTGCTCGAGAGCTGTTCTAACAACACACCTGGGGATCGCTCTGTAGATCTCTTCAGTCCTTCAGCTTCCTTAGGTGCTTTTGTTTATTATGTGGCCAAACTTAATTAAGTCTTCCAGATCTAGAAGGCTGGTGCCTATAACTCTCTTTAAAGTGAACATAGACCTTAAATTAAGCAAAATTATCCTTTTTAGATTCTATAAGCCATCAATATGTATTAATTAAAATGATCTACTGCTATTAAGTTTTGGAGAAAAGTCGCCTTTGTGGTAATGCAGATAAAAATCCATCAAGAATTCTTTTAAATCAAGAGCGTTCTAGCAAAACCTTCAGCTCTGTCCAAGTTGAGGGAAGCTTTTGCTCTGCTGTGAAAACGAGGCTTTCAGCTCTCACATTCTCTTCTAACGGATGTTCAAAACCTACTAAAATAGACTAGCCTTGCCTGAGATATTACTGCTTTTTATTTTGTTCAGGCTCTTTTCCTTCAGCCTTTGCTTTTGAGTTGACCTGCTTTGCAGGGGCCTCCTGTACCACCGTCTGTTGCCAAAATGACTTTTCAGATCCACAGCTGCAGAGGACTAAATGCTACCTACCAAGATAACTTTAGCAAGCAAACCCTCAGGGTTACTTTGTGATCAGAGGGGCTAATGGTTAGTGCCTGTGCTTCTCATATATGACTTGCGAGGTCCGTATGCCAGTTGTGTTTTTGTTACTCTTACGCTGTGTCTGAGGAAACAAGGAGTGATACGCAAGTGTTTTGCAAAAGAGGATTAGACAACATCAGAGCTTGGGGTCTTTGCAGGCTGGACCTGTCAATAATTTCTGGCTTATTTCTTCATGGCGAACTTGCTGGACAATCTCTGCTCCAAGAAGCTGAAGGAATTTTTCTTGGACATGCTCCTGAATTGATCAAAGCTAGGTGGTGGGGATACGCTGATGCTGCTCTTTGAAGAGCGCAAACCTGCTGTATTGCGAAAGAATTAAGTGGAGACGTAAGGGCGACCACGGGGGTGTCGCGCTGCCTCGTTGGCCAGTCCCTCCTGGCCAAAGCCGCCGAATCGGCCGCTTCGCCCGGCTGCTGCCTGGAAGGCTCTCGGAGTTCTTCCTTAGTTGCTTCTCTCTGCCCTTTGCTCTTTTGTCTGATATTTTTTGTTAGGTGACGAGTACTCCTTATGAAAATAAACTTAATTTATTGAATGAAGCTGTAAATTTATTTCTTCAATATTTGACTCCAGAATGTCATGAATAGTAATAGATTTTAAGATTAATACCCCTTTGAAAGCATACAGTTACCAGATTGGAAGGTAGATTAATTCTATTATTAAAAAAAAATAAATGCAGAGATCCTGTAGCAAAATCATGAGACCATTTTTTTCCGACAGCAACTGAGCCCTGCTTAAAAATAATATAAAATTAAACCTGTCACTCAGTAAATAGTCTGAGCCTATGAGCCAATTACTACATTGAATTGGCAAGAGATACGTTTGGCTAGCCGAATGGAAGTGCAAAAAATGGGAGTGCTTCCACTCCTGAAAAAGGCATTTGGAATTTTTAGGCCATTAGCTAGCAATAAGAACGAGCGAGTCTGCAGTTCTAAGGGGCCCAAATGTGTTTATAACAGGCTGTGCAGGTGCTGAGTTGGCCCTCGGCTCACGTAGCGCCTTTGACAGACAGTTCCAGTTGCAACTGAATAACCAACGTCTGCAACTGTTGGCGTGACTGTGCTCAGCCTAAAGTGCAGCCAGGCGGATTGGGTGCCTGGAGTTAGGCACGGTAGCCTTTCTTTTGCGGAAGAGCACTTTGGATCCTTTAGGGATCACCTCCTTGCTCCTGGGTGTAATTTTTAAGAAGCAAATGTTTTAAAGGCCATTTTAATGCTACCTCTGTGTGTCTGCATCTATGGCTGTGCTTTCAGGAAAGGCGCTTGGAGATGCACGTGGGGTCGGCAGCCTGACCAGCCTCGCGACCCAGAGAGGGGCTGCTGGCACAGGCACCCCTGGCTGCTGCCTCCTGCTTGGAGGTGGCAGCGCCAGAACAGCGTGAGCTGAGAGCTCCCCGGCTGCTGGAGACTGCGCTGGGAGGAGAGGCTTTGTAAAAACCATGTGACTGGATCTGTCCAGGACTTTGCTCTTTGGGGTCCCTCCTGTGATAAATGACTCAAGTGCAGGATGTTTATAGTCTTTGTGCAAGGTAAAAGGCTGGGCTGGTGAAAACAGTGGAGAAGATGCCTCCTGGAAGGGTGCAGGTAACTCCTTTGTGATGGACTTCATGATGGACTTCAAGGCTTTTTACTATTATTTTTAGTAATAGTTGTTCTTTAGAGTTTATAACGGAAACGTCGAAGGACTTAAATCTGAAACAGGAAATAATAGGTAATGGGGTGATGATATTTAATCCCTGTGATGGCTGCTGTACCCATGATTCATATATTCAGTCAGAAGGGTTACAGAAGTGGGAGAGAAGTTGATTTTTTTATTTTTAACATCACTGATTATTGGAAGGCAAATGCATTCTGATAAATCATGATGAAATGCTAGAAAAAGTTCAAGAATTCTAATATTGAAATAAAATGTTTAGGTAAGAAAAATAGGCTTAGGTAAATAGACTAAGTATAATGCAGCTCAACTCATCTCCCCAGGCAGGAGGGGCAGATATGTGTACATCATGGGCAGTCTGCTCTGATGGAGGCTGCACGTGGCAGCCCTGACGTGTCCGTGGGCAGCAGCTCCTGGAGAGCAGCTTCCCACGGCCCCTGTGCACGCCGGAGGGGCTGGGAGAGGTGGCGGCCGAGTGCGGAGCACAGGCGGCTGGGGCTGCCCAGGCGGCAGCGGGACGGGAAGAGGCTGTGAAACCTCCTCCCCTGTTCCGCAGCTCACTGAGGGAGAGCGCACCCTGAAGGCAACTGGAGAAGGGGGAAAGTAGGAGTTAGGGAAGGAAGTTGAGGGAAGAGCTAAGAAACTAGATTGGATTAGGAGAGAGGAAGATTGATGCCAAGACGGCCTTCAGCTTGAGTGAGGCTAACACCAAGCTGTTCCAAGGAATTGGTGGAAGGAGGAGCCCCAGATGTGTGTAGCGTGACTGGCTGGCTGTTGAGGGATGTTGGGACGCATGAGGACATTTGAGACGGAAATGGGGAGAAAGCACTCTTTTATGATGAAAGCTTATAGGAATAATTGACCTCTATGTAAGTGGCACCTGGAGTTTGCATAGGGGACAGTAATGGGATCTGACCCATTTTTGCTCAAACTACGTTGACTTAAATGATTAATTTTGAGGCAGTGGAGCGCAACTCTGGTGTGCTCAGCTAGCTCTTCTTTCTCTCCTAGCTTTTAAGACATTCAAGGAGAAACATAATTTAAAATTCAGAGTATGGATTGCTGCTACCACATACTAATTTAAATTGGGAATGCAATGAGTTAGATAAACGGAGCTGCCCCTCGCTAATGCAGAGAAATAAGAGGAGCAGAGATTGATGGAGCCACAACACAGAAAATGAGATGGCTCAGCCACAAAGACTACATCTGTAGTAAAATGCAAGCAGAGACAAATATTCAAGTAGTCTTTTCTTCTACTTAATCTAAGGTGCTTGCTGCAGTTTTTTAATCCTTTCTGGCAGGAAGAAATTTCCTAGGGAAAATCCATGCCCTGCACCCAGAAGGGAAGAGGAGATCATGTCCTTTCTGGAGAGGGCCGAATGGGATGGGAACCGACGGCAGCTCCATGGGCAGGTGCTGGATGCAGGATGCTGAGCAAGATCAGCGGCACGAAGGGAACAAAGCTGCTCTGGGCACGGCTGCTCCAGCTGGCGGCAGGGGAGCTCTGGCTGGTGGCTCTTCTTATTTCTGAAGGCATCTCACCCCTCCCCAAACCAGCCGTCTCATGTGGGCAGTGTCCTGCCCGTGGGCAGGGGGGATTGCAGCTGAGCAGGACTCTGCACAAGAGTGAATTTTAGCACCTTTCTCAGTTGGTTTTGAGGAAAGGGGGACTCTGGTCAAATCCTCAAGTGGGGGAGGTGGTTTGGGTTACCAGGCATGAGGTTAATGAAAGTGGATATGATGTAAAGAATGAAAATGTTATTGCTCTTTAGGAGCTCATTTCTAAAGTATCTTGCTCCAGTGGCCTCCCAGAGCACGGGCCGCTCAAAGGGCCTGTGGTGGGAATTAGTGGAGCTGCTTGTTTACTGCGTGCAGCCATCTCGCGACCTGGGAAGAGCAGCGGGGCTGCAAGTATTTACTAACTGCCTCTCGTGTCCATTGCACCTCTCTGACCTGTCTTCTAACTACCTGTCTGTGTTCGGTTTCATAAACACTGAAAAATAGCCTGTAATTAAGAATCTCTTTGCTTGGTAAGATCTGTCATTGAAATAA
Source organism: Rhynchotus rufescens (assembly GCA_032273925.1). Taxonomy (NCBI): domain Eukaryota; kingdom Metazoa; phylum Chordata; class Aves; order Tinamiformes; family Tinamidae; genus Rhynchotus; species Rhynchotus rufescens. The sequence goes on from JAVCKT010093310.1 coordinate 6,289, forward strand.
GGACAGGTATTCCAAATGTGCTGCAAGATTCTGCTTTTGGAGACCTTTTTTTATTATGCTGACACTAAGTGGGTATTTTGATACGTCGAGTGACAAGATAAACACAGCACAATTTGCTTTTGCTGCTTTTTATAGATCCATAATGGTTGTTCTGTACCTTTTAAAAGGCATATAACGCTGCTAGGCAGCAAGAATTCATTCATTTCAACTTACTCATTTAAACTGACCTATAAATAACTGCACAAATTCTCTAACCCATTTGAAGAGTTTAAAAAAAAAAAAGGTAAATTTTATTTCTTTTAAGTACCTTACGCTTTTTATTCCTCCTTTGGATTGCTCACTAGGTGTAAACACAAGCCAAAACCGAGCGCCTTCGCAGGGGCTGCGCTGCTGGGGTCCGCACTGCAAGCCAAAAATACTGCTTGACTGGCCCTTTCTGTGTTTTATAGGAATTCTGTCTCTTTTGGGGAGAAGAGGGGGGAATGATTTGATATTTAGAATATGCAGAAAGCTGTTTTGGGAGCCCAGCTTGCTCTTGGGAGGTGGCTTTGAGCTGGCTTTTGTTACAGTTTGTTCTTGAAGGTGCTTCTGGCTGCTTCTCTAAGCTTTTCTTCAAAGTATGTGAGGATAGCTGCACTGGGTTGCTTTAACAGTGATTAGGAAGGAAAAAGCTGTTGCCTGAAGGGTTTTGGAAACTGTCTTAAAGATCCTGTTTAAGTTCAGCACTACTAATAGAAAAAACTCTGTCCAGAAGCACTGCTACCTACTTCTGTTCTGGACATTGGAACTTGTATTTTTCTACCTTTCGCCCATGCCCTCTTTGCAGGGGGACATATCCCATTTGAAGGGGAGTCCTTGGGCATCTGTCATGTATTTGGTGTCTCATCACTAGTTGGCTTTTTGAGGGCTGCTGTTGAAGTGCAGGTACCGGTAACTCAAAGCAGATTTTCTACCTCAGCTTAAAGGACTTTGTTATTGTTGTTTTAGTGTGAGAAATTGTTTTCAATTATCTGAAAAGATGTTTGCCATAATTTATAATGTGGTCATGTTACAAAGCCTCTGGAGCAATACAGTCATGGGTTTAAGACACTCATGTATTTAAGTTATGGTTTAAGTATTTAGGTTGTGAACCCCTGTCCTGTTTGAGGTTATTTCTTGCTGTGGGTGGCCCTCCTGGAGCCACTCTTACGCTGGAGCAGGTTCTGGCAAGTGTTGTGATGGGTACAGGTAGCTTTTTTTTCTTTTAATATTGCTTTATTATTTTTCTAGGATAAATGAATGAAGCTTCTTTGCTCTATTTAAGGTTATGGCGTTTCTGCAGCTTAGATGAATGAAGTGTGATTGCTCTATACTCTCTATTATTTGCTGGTATATTTACGACACTGGCTGATTGCTTGTGGTGTAGCTTGCTGTGCAATTGGTTTATGCAAAGAGAAAAATAGAACCAAGTTCCCAATAAACAGAACTGGAAATATTTTTAGAAAGTCTCCTGCTCAACAGAGCCTGATCAAACAGCCCTGAACACAGTCTGTCAACACCTTCTGATGAATAATGAAGCAGGGCTGGCTCTCCATACTGCAGAAAGAAGGAGTTTTTTGAATGCTTGAATCTCTGCCCGTTTCTGCATAAATACTTTATTTTACATAACAGTTCGTAATAAATAATAGTGAATTATGAAGCTGGTGGTCAAAAGATACTTAATATTTGGAACAAATGGTAACCATCTAATGTTCGGAAATCATTAAAATACACATTACTTACTAATACACCATTTCCTGCAGCACAGAGCTGCATTTAAGATGTTTATGGAGAGCTTTTAGCAAGAAGAGCCGACTCTTTGAGAACCTCTGTTCCCAGAGGGCCGTTTGCAGGCAGTGCGGCCGAGCGGGGCGGCAGGAGCGCGAGGGCTGCGCGGGGCGCGCGGGGCCGCGGGGCGCGCGGGCTGCCTCCCCTGCGGCGCAGCCCCGCGAGCACCGCCACAGCAAGTAGGGAGCTCTCGGCTTAGTTAACGAGCACCCTTTGCAAATACATTTTCCTGTCCTAAAATCCAGAACTGTCTGAAGTTGGCAAGAGTGATGCTTCTAGTTGGTGCCCTTTGAAATAATTGTCTTTGGGAGGGGAGAACTTATTTATAGCTTCCTTGATAAAATATCTAAACTTAGCATGTGTACAAGCTACTGCTTGTGTCCTGCAGCCTTTGTAAAATGCATTCTAAAAATGTCAAAACAGACTATTTCCTGCTGTGAGGTTTTATTTTCAGTCTGGGCCTCTTGGCAAAAGAAGTGTTGGAAAGCACCAACACTAAAGCTGAAATATGTTAAATGGTTTTTTAAAATGTCACTTTGTCAGTGCAGTAAAAAACCTTAGCTACTACTTGGCTTGCTTTTCTGAAAAGCTGGGTGAGTTATCCATGTAGCCGGCACAGAGAGCTTTAAGGCCATGCACGTGGTAGTAGGGTGCAGGTGTAGGTGAGGTGCGGGTGGTGACACTTAGAAAACATGGGTTCTGTCCTATATGAATTCAGAGGAACACGTTATTTCCATGCTTTAGGCATACTAGTAAGTTTAGAAGTGTAATAGCTCAGGAAAAGGGTTGTTTTTTCCCCCTTCCTTCCCTCAAATACTTCTAAAGGTCACAGTCTTTTGTCCAGTTCTTTTTCCTTAAGATCCTACTGATGGGAACATGAGTGATGGAGGGGCAGGTGACATAGTGCTCTCTTGCCAAAAATCCCTGTTCTTGATGCTGGAGCTGGACTGAGCTTGAGTGAAATGCACAGAAGCTGCTGTGCAGCCTGCAGAAAATACAGGGGAGAGCAAGCAAAGCAGAATACAAAGCAGCTGGTAAATAAAGTAATGGAAACTTAGTATCTTAGTGTTGTTATAAGCAGTTTCACTGTTAGTAAAATAACTCTCTAAATGATGTTTTAAATTACTTTCTGGGATATTTTAAAGTGGAAAGATGCTACAATTCCATAGGAAAAGTTGCCTGATGAAATGAATTTTACTGTAGCTTAATGAAATTAAAACAGTAAAATGCAAATGTGGCAAAGTTTATGCAAGAAAAATAGTATACAGCAAGTCAAATGATTTTAATCACCTCTCAGTTTTCTGTGTAGCTTCTGTTTTAAGCACATTCAAGGTAAATACTTTTGATATGAATCTTAAAAACATATATGCAAACATATCTAAACATACACCTGTTCTGGGTTAGAGCTGTGATTCCGGCAGGAGAAGGAAGGAAAAATAATGTGGATGTGCTGGTGCAGCTTATGTTTGTGATGTGCCAAGTTACTTTAAATACCAAGCAACCAACTGGTGCTGTGTTTGTAAAGCTCCTGGTTTTCCCTCATAAATAGGAAATCAGAAAAGGGTGTTCGTGGTTTCTTGGCATGAAACCCGACAGGGACCTGCCCCTCACGGCACCTGCCCAGGAGCCCTGGGAGCTGCCACGCGCTCAGCCAAGGTCTCCTCTCTGCGCACGTGCCCCCCAGTGCATTAGCACTTGTGGTAGCTCAGGGCTGGAGTAGCTCAGCTCTTTCCGTGAGAGCCTCATGGGCTGCTTAGGCATTGATTTGTCTTGTAAAAAGAGAAGCTGCAAAGCGGAGGAGCTAGAAGCTCTCCTGCTGCCTTGTGAGCTGGGCACAGGAAGGAAGCAGGAGGAGCTCTGACTTGGTGACTAATCTGGTGCTCACAGAGAAGTGGTGGGACCTGTGACCTCAAATAACAGAGGAGCAAGGCAAGGAATGAAAGTCTTGGTTAATCTTGGTTCTGGGTAGGCATTAAATAAGAACTTTTCCTAATATTAATTAGTGCAGGAGGTAGAGATGTGCCTGTATAAAAATGCACTCAAATTTAATTGGACACATCAATTTGATGCTGGTGTCCAGGTCTTGATGACTTTGGTTTTAGTGCCTCCATTCTTCAGAGGTGGGGGATAAGGGCACTATGTAGATGAGCAGTCAAGGTGTCTGTTCGGGCCAAATTTTGAAGTGCTGGTTCTGAGACCAGGGAGTTGCCAGCCCCAGGGCCACTGGGTCCAGCAGCAGGGATCACTCATGTGAAACCTGCATTAGAGTGAATAAAAACCAGCCTGCTTGTCTTCTGTATCCTGGTGCTGCAGTGCAAGGAGACCCAAAGCCTGCTTTGAGCTCTCCTAGTTGGCTTGTTCTTAAGTAAAGCAGAAGAGAAGGGTCCCTTGTGAAGTGTCATTTTAAACTGCTTGGACCAAGCAGGAGTGGTTCAGACCTGCGTGTTTGAATTAGGCGGCAGTTCAGAGTAACTTAAGTCTGGCTCTATGGGTCTGGCTTGCAGAGCACCACAGCGCTTTGGCTGAGCCTGGCTTGGGGGCACGGGCCTCTGCTTCCCTAGGAGGCGCGCGGTGAGCGTGGGCCGCCCTGGCAGCGTGGCGTTAGCTGCTGCCCGCTGCCTTGTCCCGCAGTCGAGCTGCGGGCAGGCTGGGCCTCAGCTTGCCACACTGTTTTCAGAGAAATGGTAGGAGAGCAGCAGTGCTGGTTTTGCAGTACAGTGAAGCTGATACTGGTTTGGGAGGAGACTGTGTCTCAACTGTTGATCATTTGATCATCAAAACATCAGTTTTGAAGCTTAATGATGCTGACTGATGAGCTGTATGCTACAACACAAAGCTGCCTGAGGAATCCTTTCTCTGAGCATGCGTAGGTTAATATACTCTTCAATTATTTTATGTGGCATGGAAGATCCTTGTATTGATGGTATACTTGATAGAAATTTCCCTTCAAAAACGTTGTAAGGCACGTTGTATCTGTGTCTGTAGTTAGATCTGTGAGACTGAGACTTTATTCAGAGACTAAAAAATGGTAGGAAAGACTTTGTTGCTATTTCTGGAAGAGAAGCAAACAGCAAAGATATGTGTTGAAAAGTCAAGGTTTGTAACTGATGGGAGGCAAAATAGGTTCGTCTTCCACTTTAATCTGTTAGCCTAATAAATGCATAGATTAATATGTGAGATGTTGCATATGCTGTTTGCTATTTTTAAAGCACTGCTGAGTGCTTGTATAAAGTGAGATGTGGAATAGAAAGGCATAAAAAGTGAAATCAGGGCAAGCATTTCCCTCTTCTCCAGAGC
>JAVCKT010093381.1:0-14240 GCA_032273925.1 Rhynchotus rufescens
CTCTTCTAGGTTAAAAATAGAGGAATATTTGAAGGCAACTGCTCCTTAAAAATGACAAATATCGAGATTATTTAAAAAAAGCCAGCAAATATCTGAGTATTACTTATTCTGTTGTGATGCACTGCACTGCATGGATGTATCATGAAATGTATATACTAAGAAAGCTGTTGGCTGACCTAAACTGGGTCATGTACATGGACACATATTGGACAAGTCATTTATTAAGGTATATTAAGGTAGACAGCTGATACTTATGCTTTTCTTGTGAAAAATTTTAAACCACTACTCAGTTCTCTATGAAGTCATTTTTAACAACTGGAACTCCTGGTATTCAGAGTAATGAAATAGAAAAGAATTTATTTTAAAAATATATCCACAAAATCTTAAGGAAGCAATGCCTTTATGAATAATTGCATTCACCTTTACAAATTGTAGTTCTGTATTTTTCATGTAATATGATTATCAAAATAGTCAGCAATAACAAGTGACTTTGATTTCCCCCCCCCCTCTCTGAACAGTGCCTTCATGACCTCTACTGCAGGAGCACTGCATCGCCTCTAATTATACCTCCTAAGACCCTATTTACTTTGTAAGCTGCTGCCAGGCAGTATATGAAACGTTTCAGATTTCTATCTCCTAATACTCCCATCTAATTTACCAGGTTAGTTGTTGTATTTTTAGTCTGTTTTTATCATTTTTACCAATCTTATTTTTCTCTGGATTCGATGGCACAAATAGTTTGACACGCACACTGTACTTCATTCACACTGATAAGCATTTCCACTTGCACATTATATATTTCCTCTCCTTTGGGTTTAAGAGCCAGACATTCCTTCTACAGAGCGACAGACTCAAAGATTTGATGTGAAAACTGTTCTTTTTTCGCTTAGTCACACAATCCCTGACAGATACAGATATTTTAGTCAAGCCATTCTTATGAACGGTAGCCAGGAAGCAAGCAGGTAGTAAGAATTAGGTTGAAAAATAAAAAGAAATTTCTCAGTCCAGCCAGAGAATTTTAGCTTTAGTTACTAACAAAACTAGGAAAAACGTGCTTGGATGCATACATGAAATCTGCTCTTTGAAGGCAAAATAAAGGCAAAATAAAACAAAGCAAAACAAAAGGTCATTTTACATTTCCCTAGAGGTAAAGCAGCATAAAATTTCCTTTTATAAACTAAGGTGACTTTTGAAACACATGACTTCAGGCAGAATCATTTTAGAGGGCCACAGTGTCTACCCAATAACACTGATTTCTCCCCTCCCCCCCCCCGCCATGAAGTTTGAGCAAAAACTATTCAGCTGTTTCAGAGAACAGACAGCATGAGAATAACAAGCATTCCTCATTATTAAAAACATAAGGAAATTATTTTTGAACAACATGAGTGCCAGAACAAGCAGGGGTAGGAAGCTAAAGTATGCTACTAGAAAAAAAAATGTTTTGGAAGCTCCAAGAAAACTGTTTAGCATTTGATAGCTATAGAATCAAGTGTCACGTAACAGGTCAGAGAAATCACACTTCCTAAAAACCATGTGTATAGATAAATGTATCACAGTTCCAAACACAGTCTAAAAACATATGTAGAATGAAAGCAACAAAAAAGAATGATTTCATGCTTACTTCCTCAGCCTCAGCTATCCATTATGTTCCTAACTGCAGGCTGCTCAATACAGCCAGTAGATCTGATCTTCAGTCTAGGCCTGGAACTTGCTCCTTCCTTTTTCATCCTGATAGATGGGAAGGGAGTATTTCATTTTGTCTTGCAGCTGTTAATCTGGCATATGCAATCTCAAACCAAGAGCATTCATTATGAACTCCACACCACGGACTGCTTCCTCCCAAGGTATAGGTTTTAGACTTGTCTACCGCCGCTCTCCCACACTGTCCTTATTGCCATGGCTAAGACTGTTTAACCGCAGAAGCACCAAATGGCTGAGTTTGGAAGGGACCTCTGCAGATTACAAAGTCCAGCCCTCTGCTCAAAGCAGAGTCAATGGGGGCTGCGTCCAGTTGAGTTTTGACTTTCCCCAAAGATGGGGACTCCACAGCCTCCCTAGCACTCTTCAAAACCTCTCTAACACACACACACACACACACACACTAAATTTCTTATGCTTAAAGGGAATTGCTTATATTTTAATTTGTGATCATCATCTCTTACCTATTCACTGGATACTAGTCAGAAGGATCTGGCCCCATCTTCTTCACTCCATTTCACTGTGCATTCACATACTCAAGCAAAATCCCCGAGTCCTCTCTTCTCCAGCCAAAACGGCCCCAGCTCTCTCAGCCTGTCCTGATATGACAGACACTCTGGTCCCTTAATCATCTTCAGAGCCCTTTGCTGGACTCGCTCCAGCAGGTCCGTGTCTCTCTTGTACTGGAGAGCCTATTACTGGAGCCAGCACTGTGGATGCGGCACCATCACTGCTGAGCGGAGTGTTTTTAAAATCTAACAGTTTTTAAAAGCTCTCATTCATAGTTCACTTATGAAAAATGACTTAATTTCTCTTCACACAAACTCTGCACCTCTCATTCACCAAAAGCAAAACTGTTGTTCTTTTGACAGCATCCCAATTCCCATTGAATCCTTTGGTATTCCAATGATATTCCAAGACTAAAGCTAGTGAGCAATAGTAGTGCTGATTTGTTAGAGTGCAGTTGTACAAAATGTTCTATTAACAATAATAATACACTTTTAAAGCATGTTTTATCCAGCAATCTCAGACATCACTACAAACACCAATTGAGCCTAACTACTGCTTGCAATAAATCAGCATTATTATGCTAATTTTATGGATGGAGGGAAAGACATAAAGGTTAAGTGATTCACTTCGGAATAGAACCCAGAACCATGTGCACAAATGGGTAATCCAAAGCAAGAAGAATCTTTGTCAGCCAAATGGAAGCAGAATGTCAGATACAAACATAATAAAAGTTTGCAATACTGTATTATAATTATTCTAAGGAAGTGCTCACCAGGAAAGAAAATAGTTTTGCAGTGGACCAATAACAGGTGCATTTCTTTCGAGAGATTTGAAAAAAAAATAAAGAGATAATACCTGTGTGGAATATCTTCAGTAAGACTGAACACAGTGTTAAGGTTGAGAGAGAGAAATCTCAGAACTGCAGTTGGACATGGGCTGGAGAAGTACTGCCAAAGGAGATCCAGAGCGGCATAAGGAACTCTCCAATTAGAAATTTTCATCTGGAGAAATGCAGATGTTACTTGCCTACATAAAGCCTAAGGTTACATTAGGGTAGACAGGAAGATTTCCACCGTAGTGGTTAGCATGTTGGCATTACGCTATTTCTTACGGAAAACCAGCTTGGTAGTGTCTAACATTCATTATCATCCATGCAGTAAACAAGTAGGAGTTGCTTCAGTTTTCTCATCTTCTGTTTTGGTAGTACCTTTTCCAAGATTTCGCACTGCAACAAAGCAAGCATTCATTTTTTTTTTTTTTTTTTTTTCCCCTCTCATAATTCTCACTGGCCCTTTGTGGCACCATTCACAAGCACCAGAAATTTCTCTGTTTTTTGTCGATTTGCTCAGGTGCAACATTTTCAACATTCTCTCTGTACTAGAAGGGAAGATACCATTGTTATTTTATCTAAAATCCAACAAGTAAGGAGTTATTTACAAAATGCATTTTTTCCATTATAAATTCTTTGTTATGTTATTTTCTGTCTTCATAAATCTTAAAGGCCTCTTACTTGCTTATGCCGAGCATAACATTTTCTTTTTTTCTGTTCTGTAGTTCTGTCTTTATCAAATTCTTTCTTTCTCAAGCTAAATTTCAATCTTTTGTATCTCTATAAATTCAGTAAGCCCTTATGTGTGTAACGAAGCTGTAGGCCTAGGATACAAGTATCTACATGAACTACTGAGAGAACAGCCTGACTTTCAGAATCTGTTATGAATGAAAACAGCAGTGAAAAGCTTCAGTCAGAGTCCACACTATTTGCTGTGCTTGCAAATACAGCAACAAAAACATGTGACCTGTTAACTAATTGCATTTGACTTGAAGACAATGAGAGGGAATAATTACGATATACATGAGGCCAGCTTTGCTTCAGAGTGGAAACAGTGAAAAGTAAAAACATAAAACATCTTTGCTCCCAAAAATGCCCAGAGTGTGCAAACTAATCCAGTGAAAGGTGTTCTTATCAGCATATTTTCCTCTGGAAGAGGTGAGATTTACTTGTCTCTTAAAACTGCTACCTAGACTACACACTATTTGAATTCAGGGTCTGTTTTCAATCAACATGTGTAAAATCTTTCAGCCCATCTTTACACGTGGGCAAAACCACACTCTCAGAGAGCTTCCTGGAACTAGTGTTGAAAAGCTTCATAGGACAGTAAAACATCTGTAGCAAAGGCAAGCTCAAAAATACACTGAGGTGTTTCTACCTACATTCTCTGAAATGATAACCCATCAGCAGATATCATCATGCTGAAAGTCTCTGTATAATCAGAGGACATCCTCTTCATTAACAGAATACAACTACTGTAATCAACAGTATCAATAGTAAAGGGCCCAGGACTACCAATCCTCATGTCTTTTTCTACACGGCCTATGTTTTTTGGCCATTTCAAGGCCTGTGGTTACTTACTATGGGACAGCAGGTAGGCTGCTTCTGCTCTTTGAGCTGCTCTGCTGCTATAAAATGGAGCACTTGTCCAGACAAATACACCGAGAAAGCAGTTAAAGTATAAAATCAACAAGGCAAAAGCAGCAATTTTAGAACTCTCAGGTACGAGGATATGGGGAAAAAGTTGAGGCCATAAACCAGAGCACTAAAGTATTGTGCAAATGACAAAACAACAATGGATGATAAATGTAAAAGTGTTATCAGAGATTCTTCCAACAGCTGTTGTAATCCAAAGTAGTAGAAGATTCAAACTAATTTGCAATACGTAATGATTTTTTTTTCCCCTCTCACTTTGAGTTATTGATGTGACCACGTTTTCCTTCTCTGCGTAAGAAAAACTAGGTAACTATAATGACAATTGTAAGTACAATTAAATCTATTCCAGCTGTTCTAGCAAAAGCAGCTCCACTCAGTCAGGCAAGGAGGTTCTGTCTTGAATATATCTCCAGGTCTTCCAGACAGTAAGAGACAAATAGCTTTAAGCAGTGTTATTATCCAAAGATGTTTTAGAGGCAAGGAAGATACTGTAAATGGTCTCAAGGTACTCAGCTTTTCCATTCATTTAAGCATTTTCCAAGTATATTGGTAACTTCAGAGCACCAGTCCTGTTTTAAAAAAGTCATATTACAGCTTTCATGCAACCTTTCACTTTGCCCATAACTAGCTGTTCCACAGCTGTTAGCCATAAGCTTAACCACAGATAAATAAGTTTTCAGGCTACCACAAATACCTCTGTGAAAGCAGCAGCAGAACATTTCACCTTATTATTGTTATACCTAAGACCTGCCTATCGTTCATTGTTAGATAACAGTAAGGTAAAACATAGGCAATGGGTACAATTTCTGACTTGACAAAGTTGTGTAGCTCGATTTTACAAGACTCATCTGTAGGACCTACAGATCATATGTGGACAGAACAGTGTGCATCTCCCTACTGGGCCTGCATGGTGCAATAATGTGGTATATTCTCCCTAGATAGATGCCACTTTTGGGCACACAGAGAAAATACAAATTGGCTTTAAAATGCTCTACAAAAACTGCAAAAAAAAAAAATAGATTTGCAAAAACAGAGACTGTAGGAAGCTTATTTAGTTATTATATTAAAGACAGACATTATGCATGAGCTTTCAAAGAAAAGTAAAACCTTCTACTTTTACTTAAGGTAAAGCAGAGACCACCAACTGCAGCATCTCTCACAGAAGGCACAGCAACGTTTCCTTCACAACCTGCTAACACTAATGCATGAGTTTAGAGAGTTATGGCTCTGAGCCCTCAAACTATTACACACACACACACACACACCAGCTTCCCTCTCCACCACAGCTCCGCACAGCCATACGGCTTCCAGCCAGTGGTGTCGGTAACAGTGTCTGCAGCTATTTTTTGAAGTGCACCACATTGTGGCAAGTCAGCCTTTTGGTCTGCTAGTATAATCTAGTGCTAAATAACAACATAGCAGGCATGAACTTGTTTGATGGGTATATGAACAAATGTCTTAAACAGAAGGAAGGTTGGTGGTGGAAAACACCTCTTGCTATTGCTAAAGGCTAGAGGATGCAGGATAGACCTAGTAAAATTAAGGCCCTGGCTTCTGTACTTGTTAGTGGCCCGTGAAGGGAACCTTATATGTGCATAATTAACTACATGTATATGCTTTGCTTAGTCATCTGTTTATCACTTGGTCATTTCCTACATTTGGGTAAGAGGAAACAGTAGCCTAAGGGTCTTATCTGTGGTTTAGATAGAGGTATGCAGGCAAATTGCAACATTTCAATTTTGAGTTTTCACAGCTCTTGCGACTGAGCCACAGAGCCTGTTCATTCAGGCCTTTTCCGACAGCGTGTTAAAGCAGAGCTTCACACCCAACGCGGGCAGCCGTTCCACGCTATCTGTAACGTTCTTAGTCAGCATTTAGCAGGAACTTCTGCCAGATGGCTAGTAAGAGGTGGGCAACAGCTACAGAAGGACCTTTATCAGGGAGCAATCAAAATCAACACACCTTGCCTCAATTAATCTCTTTATGAACAACTGAAATTGATTTAATTTTCCTATTATAGGAGGATTTCTATAGGCTTCCTGTCTTCATACTATTTCTCTGGTTAGAAATTTGCAAACTTTATATACACACACACACATATATACACACACACATATATTTCAGTCTTTGAGAAGGTAAAAAAAAAAAAAAAAAAAAGTATATATAATAACCAGGATGGTAAAGCCCTCTTTAACCCTAACAGAGCTTCCACAAGACTTGCCTCTGAAAACTTGGAAGTTCAAGCACCAGTACCTTCTTTTAGCCCTCATAGAAGAAATCACTGCCTTGTCCTCTTAGTGTGGCTGGGCTGGCTTTATACTATTGTAACTTCATTAGCTTAACTCCAATTACCTGTGGGTGAGAAATACTCAAAAAAAAAAAAAAAAAAAAAGCCCCACAGTTCTACCTGTTTGACTGCAGAAACAAGTATTTCTGAGATGCCAAACTTTTAAGCTGCCTTTGAGCTCTTCCTGTTTGGCAGTCTATTCTACCAAAATAACTCAGAGCAGCATTTGGAGACAGATTACCCTAATTTAGCAGTTTGCTCAACTAAAATTTCATGGCCTTCGTCACACCAATTTCAGGCCATTCTACAAAGTCTGGATTGCTTGTCAGTCAGTGCCACACTGATAGTTTCCTGTGAAACATTTCTTTAGCTCTCCTGATCTACTGTCCCTATAGTGTTATATCTCTCTGCTTTATTGACTAATTTACGTCTATGTGGTATAGAATGAAAGTCTCCTTCTTGCACAACAGTTTGGTAAGAAATGAAAGCTGTTTGTGCGTCAGAAGTATTTATATTTGAGACTAAAGCTTATACTTAATTTTAAAAGCATCACAAATTTCATTTGAAGGTTTCTATTTGGCTATCCATAGCAGTAATGCTTTTCTGCTTTCTGGCAAATGCAAAGGAATGAAGCCATGAAATATATTAGTCATATTATTTCTGGCATTTGTGAAGGGCATTGCACTGATACTGCATTGATAAATGGAACAGAAAAGATATAAGAGAAACAAAAATAAGACTACCATTCACTCTAACCTCTCTCCTTACTATCTTTTATTATTGTCATTCCTGGTAACATCTATTGATTTTCAAGGGTCTGTACTAATTCTTACTTTCACATTGCTTAGACATGTTTGCAGATTTTGCATAATTTGAACAATAAACTAAAAATCTGAAAGTGAAGTTTGTTCATTGTGAGGAAAAAAAAACTATAATACAAGGCACAAAAAAGAAGCTCCTCACAGAGGGAAACTCCACTTTCCTGAGAGGGAGAGGCCACTCTGGTGTTCAGAGCAGGGTATTCCCTGTTTGCTTCGCTGGTGACGTGAGGAAGCATCATCCCTAGGGAGAGCAGGTGCTTGTTCATGTAGTCAGGGTGATGCTGGTGCGTGGCGCGAGGAGCAGCCCCTGTGAGCTGCGATGGCAGCTGTGACGGCCCTGCCTCTGCACGGGCTGCTGGAGACGCGCTGGGGGAGTCCTCTGCCCACGCACAGGCAGCTATGGAGCATCCCCACTTGCGAACACCATCCGCTCCCGAACAATAAGGATCTCCTGTTGCAAGTGTATCCTATCTCACAGCCCCATAGGGCTGTTTTAGGCAGCTGGGTATGTTTCGAAAGCCACCAGAAATCTGTGTTGAGGCAACTGAATCCCATCCCTAACATCACCATATAAGAAGCTCTGATTCTAACCTAGTCCTACTCATAAGCTTAATATAGGGCAAATTTCAAATGAGAAAAATGTAAACCACGATATGAGGCGCTAGGGAGATATTGCTTCTGAAAAGGTTGCACTGACCTTTAGATAAGGAACTTTTGAGCTTTTCTTGAAATCACGAAGCTCACCAAATCTGTTCTGGAAAATTATCCACATCTGCAATATGCTTCTGTTTTTCTCTGCTGCCTATAGATATATTAGCAATACATTAGCAGGAACGATGTCTTGTTAAACTATTAAAAGACAATCATCTCTCTATGGTGCAAAAGTGTTCTAAGTAATTACATTCTGACAAAATCCTTCCTCTCACAACTATTATACACTCACAGGAGACTATCTTACAATCTAACCTTCTGATAACTGATTTTCCCTTCTCTCTCATTTGCGACCATGATGGCCTTAACTATAACTAAAACAAAGGAAACCTAGGTGCCTAGAGGGAGAATTTCTCTTTTCTTTACTGTATTGTAATGTAAATAACTAAGCCAGAAACTGAAGAACATGGCATCAGAAGAATTACTTACAATTCATGCTAAAGTAATGGTTTCTCTTCCACTGAAGCAAAAGGGCCACTGCTGCAGGTTTGAACGGGCTGAGATAGGGGTGTGATGGGTGGGTAGGAACTGATACTGAATGTTTTCTAGCTTTGTGGACCAGTTTTATACCATATTAATTTGTAAGAAAGAATGTTGCTAACTATTGGGAAAAAAATGAAGAAGAAGGAACATACTCAAAAGTATCTTATTTTCAAACCAGTGATCTTTTCTGAGATTTAGGAACATTGTCGAGAAAAATTTCACAATACAAAAAGTCTCTATAGGAACAGTGAACTTCGTAAATTTTGAAAAACTGGTGAACTAAAAATTTAAAGATTTATGTATGTAGAAGTATCTGGAGATAGATAGAGAACATAGAACTTAGTTACCTGAGAACATGATGAAAAGTTATTGCACGCGTAATCTATATATGTACTCTCTATCTATATATGTATACCCTCGTTTAAAGTCAATCAATATGATAATAACAGAACAGAGGTAAAAATGCATGAATATGATAATCTCATCGTTGCTGCACGATTACTGTCACTTTGAAATTTTATATAGAGAAAAAAAGTAAGAGAATTAAGATGTTCTTACTTAGAATGCAATGCTTTTAATTAAATAGTTGAGTTGAGAAAAAAACCTTCATTACTAGTCTAGGACATATTATACACTAGTGACCCCTTCTAATTCTCTTTAGCAGAAGAGAGAACTTATTAACCTGTCCAATTTTCTATTGTTCATCTGTGAAGGAAATTCTATCACTCTCAGTATTGCTCGGGTTCCCAAAATGTTTTCTAGGATTCCTCTCTGAAAGTTTTAGAAAAGTCTTTATTTCACTCCAGGATAGATCAAAAAGAATATGTACTCTCATTAGTTTTTATACAGCATTAATAATATAAGCAATGTAATTGTAATTTCATATAGTTCACCTTGTAAATATGTGTATAAAGACCCCCCCCCCCCCGCTTCTTCCAAGCTAAGGAGCACACAGACAAATCTTCATAATTGCTTTAAAATGTTCTAAGAAACATATTTTAGAGATAAATCCTCTTAAACAATAGAATAACAAAAGTAATACGACAAGCAGCATGGAAAGGATTACCCAATGTGTAAGTGATTCTTGCAGGGTCATGGCACTCAGTGAGGTCAGCTTAGATAAACAAGACACAAGGTGTGACTGTGCAAACATACCTCTTTCTACATCTGCATTACCTGGTCTGACTGCTTATTGCTCAACTTTTTAATTGCATCTGAAATCGGATCATTGATGTTCATATGCTGCTTCATAGCCTTCCCTTTGCTCAGGGTGATTCAAAAAAATCACCTCAGAGAGATGTGGAGGTAAATTCATATCAATAACAATATTGAACAATCAATACGGCTTTGATGGAAATTCCTTCCTGGGACTGTGTTCATGATTATTCAGAATATCAAATGTATACAATGAATTTTGAGTTTGGAGCCTGGAAAAGGTAGGCAAAACAACTGCAAAACCTCCATATTTTTGAGCCAAATTCTGTTTCTAAAAATTGGAATGAGATCAGACATTGCTCTACCTACCATGCATTTCCAGACAGAATTTCCTTCTGCTGGTTGCTCCTCTTGAGTGTATTATGTGACTATTGGCACAAGTTATAAGTGAATTACTAAAACCTATTACATTTTCTTCATAGTTTGTGTAGACGGCTTATAACCTGAGAAGAACTGCAACATGCTTTCAGCAGAACCCCAGGGCACCTGTCAGCTCTGTATTTTTATTGCAAATAACTATATGGAATAGGAGTCATGAAGTTATTTTGGTTGATGAAACTAATAAATCTGAGAAGCAGGTTTACTGCTATTTCTGAGAAAAAAATAGGCAACATACTGCTTATTGCCACCATAAGTAGGGTTTGTAACTACTACTATTCTGCCTACCAACATCAAAAGTGAAGGGCGGGGAGGACAGGGCTCTTCTACAGAACATTATCAGGATACTGAGACTACCAGCCGCCCTCTAAGGGTGGCACTGAGCAAAGACAACAGAAGCAGGAAGGAGAATTGCAGCAACGCTGGGAAACTCTCCTGGGATCCTGCAAGCAGCCGTTGCAGGCCTTACATGAGCCCTGGGGATGAAGAGCAGAGGAGCGCGCCGGGCGGCGCAGCGCACGGCCCGTTCGGGCTGCCTGGCGCCCGGGCTCTGCAGCGGTGCAGCAGGCTCGGGAAGTGCACCCTGCACCTCCTCGTGACAGAAACTGCATGAGTCAGAGCTTTATACTTCGATTTTAGCTTTGCTTCTGCCTCCTCATTGTTCTGACTGACACGATGTTATCACAGGCGGAGAAGTATGGTGGAAACAGCTGCACACACCGCACAGCTCCATGTTAAAGCACAGCTGGCTCACGCTGGCCTCAAGGCTAAAACACCCACAGATTTCAGCAGAGCAGCTGTAGGCCACTCCAGCTAACTGTACAGAAATGAATTATTAACCATACCAGAAAACGCATAGATGCAGATGCACTTAACAACAGGAACACGCTGTGCTACTGTCAAAGCATCTTAAGGAGACCAGAAGTTCAGAAAGGACTAAGCAGATAGACATAAGACTTCTAAAATATTAAAATACCTTTAAGCCTTCAAAATAAGAAGGTTATAGTAGCTAGCAGACCTAGGTCTCTAAATATAAGGAAAGCAATCAAATGAAATATCTCCATAAAAAAGAAATCTCTATAATTTATGTCCCAGATGTGCATGTGGCAGGATTAGCACTGTAAGTGGTAATTTGCTCTGGACTTCATCTTCTACAAACATGCAGCTGTGGGACCTCTTCTTTCAGAGACTCCATGAAACACTGGCAATATTTGGAGTCTGAGTACATATCTGCAGAATCCAGGCTTCTTTCCAGTTTACCCTTTTTACTATGAATAAACTATCTCATAAAAATCATTTCTACTAATGCATAGGACATTTTTTTCTGTTTATAAATTAATTTTAATAAGTGATAAATGAAACCAAGGGTAAAATTAGTTAAAATAATTTAACCTTTCAAAGATTTAGTAACTGTTTTCTTTCACTGTGCTGTCCCACTGAAACTAAGACTTGGCAAGCAGCTGATGATTGTTCTCCCCAGCAGTCTTGTGCAAGGCAGAACCCTGGTCTGACAAGTGATGCTGTGAGAAGAGTTACCTAAAACTGCTCTGGAGTGCAGAGTCAGGCCACAGGACTCCATCCTGACTTCATAGACTTGGCTTCCTTGGTAAGGAAGGCTTGCAGTCTGCTAGTCATGGAATAAAATCAGCTGGGTTTTCATAAAGCTGCCAAAAGTGATGATCTCAACATGTTTACAGTGTTTACTGTAGCAATGTTTACTAGTTAATCCAGAAAGTTTTTTGTCACACAGTGAGGCTAAGGTCAATGGTGAGATCCAGAATCTTTCCTACCTCTGCAGAAGAGAAAAACAAGATAATTTACTTGGACATGGAGGGGGACATGTACTCTCTGTACTGGTGGGCTGACCAAGTACTATCCACTTTTTGGTTTAAAGAGTTAGTAAATGGGTCAGGGACTTACTGTTATTTCCATACTTCTCAGTTGTCTGATCTGAGCGTTTTGATTGACTTCTGTGTGATATAAACGATGTTGTTAGTAAAACAATGGGATCTTTACAAACATTTCTAAAGCATTTTGAATTGTGCATGTGAAAGACAATAAATAAGCATTAACAACTCATATTTAACACAACAAACTTTCATAAAATTCCAAGAATATAGACTAATTATTTGTTGAATAATAAAATGTTTTCTATAATGTCTTTATTTAAATTACATATCAAATCTTAAATAAGTTGCCAGAGGTAAGGTGCCAAAGGTACTAACCTTAAGGTAGATTAATATAGGAATTAAAATACATTTCTAATCTAATACATTAATTTTGATTTCAGAAGGATTTTGATTAAAAGGTTAAAAAACAGCTGAATTGTCCTTGTCAAATAATTCAATAAATACTTTTAAAAAGCATAACGTAGCTGTTCTGGTATAATTCGCTCTCATTCCAGTAATTTAATAGGCATTACTCCTGATTTACACCTGACAAGTCACATCAGCCCATGACGTACATCACCACTGAGCTGCTTTTCCGTCCGTGCTAGAAGAGTGCTAAATATGTGCCAAATACCGGCTTGCGGAGGCAAAGGTAAAATCCTGTGATGTCAGGGCTCTGCAGCACCAGTTGCTCCGCCCGCTGTTTGCAGGGCTGCGGAGAGCGGCGCCCCGCGGGCTGCCCCGCGCACCCCGGGCGCAGCCGCGCAGCCAGCGCCGGGCTGCTGCTCCGCGCTGCTTCCCCGCTCCGCGCTGCTTGCAGGGGGAACAGCACCCTCTGGTGTGACAGGGAGGTGCGACTCAACCACTTGAACCTCCTTAGCAGTAGCTAAGGAGGCAGAACCATGTTATTTTTATGGCTCCTAGGGTTTTGTGGTGACTGTTTCTGCCAGGAAGCCTCATTAATACCAATTACAGCTTCTCATTACATTCTCATTACATTTCTGTTAAGAAATTAGTTAAAATGCAAACTTGGATAACTTGTTACTGTGAGGTCAGTAAAAAAATGAGCCAAATAAAGTGTGTATCTTTTTAAAGAAAACTTTGAGAAGCGGATCTGCAATATCTAATCTTGAAAACATAAATAGGGGCCCTGAAAATATGAAGTGGCTGAAAAAACCATCACCTCCAAGCCAGGAACACAATAATTTGTGGAAAACCGTTCTTGCCTTGGCGGGAAGGTTGCCAGTGCTTCCAGAATGAAGCTTCTGAAGATAACTAATAATTTCCTTTCTTAACACATTAAAAAAAAGGTACTAAAATGATATTTGCATTCCCTCTTAAGGCAACTCTAAAGATGTTCAACTCAGCTAAATAAGGGAATATTTAATAGTTTCTCTTCTTTCTTTTTTTTGTGTTTTTGATAACACTTCTGCTGTAGCAAAAGAGAGGGCATCTCCAAACAGCAGCCATCCATGTAAAACTACCAAGGAGTAGTAGCTGAAGACTCTACTTTGAAATCTGAGAAAAGTAACAAGAACTTGGACTCCCCAGAAGCCCACACTGCTTCTTTATTGCAATCTGTACTAGACTAACAGGAAAAGGAACATAGCACTTGGGAAAAACGTTATCAACACACGCGGTGTTAGCCCGTGTTAGCCCAGGACACAAGCCCATGGTCCTGGAGAGCAGGCTTTCTTCTCACTCACCTCCTGGTGATACAAGTGGCCAGGGGACAACTGTCCCTTTTGCACTTTGATTTTCTA
>JAVCKT010093461.1:0-14236 GCA_032273925.1 Rhynchotus rufescens
CTGAGACCGCTCTGTTTTGACAGATGTCAAGGCTGGGCAGTGCAGCTTGTTCTGCAGTTGGCATGAAAAGGGCTGGGTTGCAGACTGGTACCTCGGTGCCCTTCCCAGCGTGACCAGATTGCTCTGTAAGAGACTCCCCTCCCACCCTGGCGTAACCGAGTGACTTTAGAGGGGGTGAAAATGAAACGTTCCCAGTCCTCTGCATGGCATTAAGGCAGGAGCTGGGGAAGGAGCCGTGCTTGGTGTGACTGTTATTGGGTCCATTTAGATTTAGGAAATTCAGTTTTAAAGTTACTTGAAGTCTCAAGTAAACAAATTGCAACAGTACGTTAGGCTTCTTTGTGGCCCTTTCCGTTAGTAAGGGTGGATGCAGCTTTTCACCTGCGTCTTCTGCTTCAAAGTATTTTAGTCTTGGTAGGTGTCCAGGTTTTGCCTAATGTTTTTATACTTTCTTTTAAAAGAAAATAGTTTACTTGTCATTCATTAGGTGGAAGCTATCAAACTAAGTGCACGAATTCTCTATAGCCATTAACTTTGTGTGTGTCACTTCCAGATGTGTCAGATGGGTCCAGGCTCATCGCTGCCATTTGAATGACTTGCAGTCTTATAATTTATTTCAGATGGGAAGGTTTATTTCTGTTATTTTCTTTGTCCTTTCTGATTTTATTGCTGGTCTTAGTTTTCTAGCTTTTACTTATATTTATTCACTGTTGGCTGCTGGTCAAGTCTAAGATTTTTGTATATTTTGATTAATTTGGTCTAGAAACTGATCATTTGTGAAGAACTTGCAACAAAAAGCTATTTATCCAAGCTCAGGTTGCTGTTATTTGTCAGTATTTCATGAATACTTTGGAGGAAACATCTGACTAGGGTATGGCTTAACGTGATTTTCTGATTAGTGATGGAATTGCAGCGAACAACAAATCCTAGATGCTGTGTCATGAAAAGACAGACACTCAGGGTCAAATGAGTGACAGTGTCATTCAGTCACTGCTGACATTCTCTGCAGCTTGGAAACTTTTGTGAGGTATTTGCTATTGCACTGTGCAAAAACCATTTTATTACCTTTTCATTCCCTTCCTTGCAATGCACTGCTTAGAACTTACTTTGGTTAAAAAAAAAAAATACTTGAATAGTTCTTTGTGTGTTAAGGTTGCAAATGGTCTGAGTTTCTTCTCCCCCAAATACTGTACATAAACATTTCTTTTGGTGTTTGTTTCTAAGATCAAGGTAGCCTTTATTAGTATTGTTGATGTTTTTCCCTAGCAGGTAGCTGGCACCTGGGACTTGCTAAATTGCGCGTCCCAGTGATGGATAATGCAACAGCTTGTTCCTGGTCAGTGGTTTTAGGAGCCGCGTTTTCCTCCGGGCAGCAGGAGCAGCCGTCAGCAACGGCCGCCTCTCGGCCGAGTGCTCTGCCTCGGACAAAGCCACGTTCCAGGCTCCTCATTCCCGCAGTTGTAGCGGCTTCACAGAGAAGAGGGATTTAAAAAAAAAAATCTTTGACTTGCTGCTGTGGCCCACCCTGGTTCGCCTTGGCTGTGGGCTTCCTGCTCTAAACAAGCCCCAGAAACAGAGGGTGCAGTTGTGGGGGCCTGCTGGAGTCCAGTTGTTGCTGTACTTATTTTTCTGGTCCAGATTTTCAGACTTGAACTAGACCGTGCAGCTGAAGTCATCTAACCTGCCTCTCACCTTGATGCAAGTTAGCTGAATAGAGCAATGTGAAGCCAGGTGCCGTCTCCCTGCTGTTACTTCATCATAAAAGACTGCGAGCTAAGCACGAGCAGATGCACATTTTGTTTGATATGCCTGTGCTGAAATCAGAAATCATCTGAAGACTCTGTATATATGTGCACTGTCACCTGGTTATGTAAGTTAGCAATTTTTGCAAGTACTCAGAAAGTAAGAGAGCTTGTTTTTGAGAACATGGTGTTGAGGGAATATGTGGGCAATCTGAAATGTCACCTGGTTTGTAAGGACAGGGAACAAATTGAAAACAAACAATCTCACGATGGAGTTGTAGCTGCAGCAAGGATGGAGTGTAGGCGTGCTTCCATTTTATCTTTTGCGAGGACAATTTCTCAGCGCAAAAGGTCACAAAATCTCACATTGCTGAGTATTAGAAAGATAATCTTACTTGAAGTTTAAAATGTTTACAAGCAGTAAATATTGCGGGAATTCATTTATAGCAAACAGAACTGTGTGACTGCATACCTTAGCTTGATAAATTGCCCTCTCTGGCAAGACCCAAAAACTATAACTTGCAAAGTAGAAATTATTTGTTGCCCATTTTTAGGGGAGTTAATTATTTATTTTTATGTCACTCGTCTACTGTTTTGTAATTGGCTGCAAGTGATTAGAGGTTTTTCTGACTGCACATAAGACTTTGAATTCTGGTATTTCAGTCCTGGTAATAAAAGATTTAACATAGCAAAGAATGATGGTGCCAGAATTGGTGCGGTACTAATGGAGGGATCCAAGAATCACTCAGGACTTTAAAACACATCCTTTGCGCTGTGTCTTTCAGCTGCTGAAGGCTTTTGCCAAAGGGAATCTATCTGAATCAGCAAATGGGAATTTGAGAAGAAAGCACAGAAATACAGAAGTATTAGAAGATCTGATATTTTTAGATATATATGTATAAATATATATATATATATGTGTGTGTGTGTGTGTGTGTGTATAGGAGAGGCTTTTCCCTTAAAGGAGGAAGTTGGTGTTTCAGAAACTGTTGGTTTGCATTTGGGGACCAAATTGCTCTTTTAGATGCCTGCAAGTGAAGTGGCTCTTTGCCTGGTAGTTGTATGTTGAACAACAGCTATTTTGCAGCAGAGTGAAAGATCAAGGTGAAGAGTTAATGCTGTATGAGATCCAAGTTTAGAAGCCCCGCATGGGCTTTTGACATCTCATTAAAAATTAAGATGATTATAAATTTGCAGTGTGGTTGTGAATAAAATGTGGGGTGTGGAGGTGTAGTTTTTTTTTTTTCTCTCCTCCAGTGAGGAGCTGGCGTGACCTGTTCTCTTTTGTTGCATGGAAGACAAGGTGCAAAAACAAAGTGAAATATCTTGATAATGAAAAAGCTCGCCCAGGCAAGCCAGCAGTGACTGTGTCTGCAGTGCATTTTGCATTTGTGTCATCGGAGCCTGGCATGTTCTGTTAAATAACCTTTCCTGATAAGTGCCTGGGTGGATGTTCTGTATGCAGATGAGCACAGGATCTCTTAATCAGCGAATCAAAGAGCTAGAGGATCATTCACAGCCAGTGCAGAACAGCTGAGTGCATTTCATTGCTTTGCCTTTAAAGGAGGAAGGGGATGAACACGCTCTCACCTCCACAAGCTGTGGCCTATGGTTACTTTAGGATTTTTGCTAATACATTGACCTTTCGTTTGTAGTCTTACAGTGGAAAAACAGCTTCTGAAGAGCATCTTTTTCAAGTTTGTGCCTCTTCTCTACGTGTATTTGGTAAGCAGTGTATTTTGAGCCTGTTCTATTAGAGCAGGAAAGCCTATTTTAAGCAACAGAAGACAACTTTAAGGATTACGCAGCTTAGAGGTTCAATTTATGAACCACCTGGTGAATCATTTCCAGATTTCTTTTGCAGTCTCTGCAAAGGATTCTGGTGTCTAAAGATCATTTTATTATCGATATGCAGTCATGCAGGTCAATGTTCTTTCCCTTTGTGAAGCAAATGACATCAAACAAATTGCATTATAAAGCCTAAAAATCCAATATAAATGTGTAATGCTCTTTTCCACTTGATGAGACCAAGATACTTTGCTCCCTCAAAATAATACTGATATGTTTAATTTTCACTTTTTTGTTACATTAAACCACATGAGATCTCTATTTTGGCAACATTTTACTTTGAAGTTAAAACCTATCAAGCCCTGGGAGAGCTCTGTTGGTGATTAGGCTTTGTGAGTGCTTTTTTACAGGAGAGAGATTACACTTAAAGAGTGCTTTTGGCTGACTCGCTAAACAGTGCTTAAATATACAGGAAATGTCTGTGACAAATATTCTGGATTTATATTTCAGTTTCTGAAAATGTTATCTCTTCCATTTAGCTTCCATCATCCATCTATTGTGTTAATAATAATGTTTGAATTCATGAATAGGAGGCAAGCCAAGGATTCAAATGTTACAGGAAGGGCTGCAAATATATCGGCTGCAGCTGGCAGATGAGGAGGAATCAAATGTGGTTTCCCTGTTGTGCGAGATGTGCCTCTGAGGACGTGTGGGTAATGCTGTGGGCCATCCTCGTTGCTGGACCACTTGCTGTTCACCTATTCACATAAGTGCTAAGATTGGGTGATGCTTCAGAGTTAAGTGCCCCTTGTTTTCTTCTCAAAAAGGGAGCTCAGCTGGGACTAGGGAAAAGACAGGTAGGTGGGCATGGGCTTTGCTCTGATAGATATTCTCCTGGAGCAGAAATGCAGAAAGCAGTAGGAGCAAATCAGTGAACATCCTTCTTCATGAAGACTAGTAGGACTGCTGAAAATGAAAGTGAACAAGAGTGGGTTCAGAAGGACTTGATTATTTAATAACTGATATTAATAAGCCAGTAGGCCTATTACAGTATTTGGAAGACAGTAAATCAGACCATAGTTCTGCAGGCCACGCAGAGCAGCACAGAAGAGGCTGGCTGGGTGGACATGGGCCCAGAACAGAGATGGAGAGAAGGGAAACAAAAAAACAGCTCAAAGAGATTGAAGGGGGATCTTATCTGGAGGCTTCAGGGCCTGATGCAACAGTGACATTTTTGCCATCAGCCAGTTCTGCTTCTGTTCCCACTTTTCTGAAAGTATCCCTGAGTTGCTTTGGTGATGATTCTGTATGGGTGAGGAAGGCAGATGCCCTTGGTAGCCATCTACTTATCAGGACATGGGAGATGTTTAGGCTCGTTAACTCGATGGAGGATAAGAGGCTTGATTAAAGTGGATATAGGGAGATAGCATTAGCCTTACTGTGCAGACAGTAAGTACTCTGAGGATAATGCATTAGGGATGTAAGTATTTGTATGTTTTACTAATTGAGGCTGCATAGATTTGCAGGATGCAAAACTCAGCTGAACTTTCCCCAGGATAGCTTCTTTCTGCTCAGTCTGCATTAGTGTCTCAAGATAAACTTGGAGAGAAAGAGACTTCTGCTGGCTGCAGACTAGATCGAATGTTCTTCAGGCTCTTTTCACGAGTAGAGGTGGCCAAATCCCAAGGAATTACCTTCACCTGAAGAAGACTTTTTTGTGTCACTAAGCACACATTTCTCTGAGATGTCTTTTTATTTTTGCCCAGAAGTAATTTTTTTTTACTTGAAAAACGTGCTATTATTTTATGTTAAGTGAGTGTCACTTAAAACTGATTTTTTTGCAAGTTATAGCTGAGAGAGCAACTGGCGTGATATAGAAAGTGTTGGCGTCCCCACCTTCGGAGATGACTTCACACCTGCAGTGCAAGCTTCTTGAGAAGGGCTGCAAAAATACTGCAGCTCCTCAGCTGAGTTTCTGCAGTGATGCATTACATGATGTTGCTTAGGAGAGCACTGTTTGGTTTTGCTCTGACAGCAGTTCTGGTATATTCTTTACCTGGGTGAAAAAGTCAGGATTTGAATTGATTGGCAGCTATCACCAATTCCCCCTTTTGTTTAGGAAAACTGCTTGGGTGCTGCTGAATGTTTGGTGCTAATGTAGTTTAGAGGCATTAGCCTTTCAAGGCTAGTGGGAGGTGCATGTGGTGAGGACGTGGGAGAAGAGAGAAATGAAGACTTGATGCAGAGTGCCCTGTGAGCTACCAGCCCAACCCCCCTTGTGTGTGGGAGGGTTTATAATCCCGCGCCCCGGTGTTTTGCCCATTTTTGAAATGAAATAAATGGAGTTTTAAGTATCCTTGTTCCTTTATTCCTGATTCAACTCTTGTTTGCTTAATTTCAAATGCTAAAATAAGTACTTTGGTCTTCAAAATATGTATATATTTTGCAGGTTTACTGTTATAAAGAACCTTGCTGGTGCAGAATTTATATTCTGCTTTGGCTCTCTACCCTGTATGCCCAACCATGCTCAAGAGTTCTTCAGAGAAACACTGTTGTAGAAATCTGCATTTGCAAAGTGGAAATTGAAGGCATTTATTTATTTCCCCCCTCCTCTCCCCTTTCTCCTTCACTCTAGTAACACGAGATGTCTTCTTAGGTGCTTAAAAGTGTGTAGGAATAGTGATATAAAAATATTTACATTTCTTAACTTGTATAAATGGTTCTCTTAAGCTTTCTATGACCAGCCTGATAACTTGAATAGTCAAAGGAAATAGAGTAATATTTCTGACTGGACTGTGTTGATAATTGTGATAGTAGATGAAAAAACCCATGCCTTCCTTTGCTTTCTTTTTCCTATACTTCTGCATGATTGTGCTTCTCTCATTTGGATTTCAAATACACAGATTTTTGCGTATGCCACAATGTAGCCATCAGCTGAGTGTGTGAATCTATATGGTACAATGGGAAGCAATATGCATTGTTATCTTGACTTTCCAGAATTTGCTTAGCAAGTGACTTGGATTATGTAATTGTTGCATTGGCGCTTTTGGGGACAGGAGTTCATCTCAGTTGCTTGTTGGCTTTCGCTTTGTTGGTTAGTCTGTTTGGTGACAGTTGTGCTGAGGTTGTGACAATGGAGGGCAACTTGGAAAATACCAACTTAATGATGATCAAAGACAGCACCTCTCTTGCCAAGTAAGCTAGTGTGCGTAAGAATGAATTTAGTGACTTAAAATATCAATATAACTGATTTTTCCATATGTATTTTCAGGTATTCGAAACTTGACTGAAGACCAGCACTGGGGTATGTAATTATTCCTTAATATTAATTTTAATTTGTTGATACTTCTTAAATCATGATTTGAAACCATTCCACTAACTATCTATGCATTCTTCACACTGGCAACGGGTTTTGTTTCTCTCTTGAACTGAAAGTGTCACTCTGCATTTAAGTTCTATAACATATATTGCATTTTATGTAATATAACCCACAGCAGCAATGGTCATTTTGTAAAAAGACCATTGTTTAAAAAGACTATATGTAGTGAATGAACCTTTTGCAGAATGCTATGGATGAATGTTTTTAGTGTGTTTTGACTTGCCTTTTTAGTGGTTTTCGAGGCTGATGTTCAGTTAATCATTGAAGGATCAACTCTGATAATTCAAGTGTATACTGAGAGGCTTCTGAAAATGAGTTTGATTTATAGCATCTATATTTTGAAGTCTAAAGGAGCCAATATTGATGGGAAGGCTTCCTCCTGTATAACTCAAAGTTCCCATTTTCTTTTTCTTTTTTATTATTTTTTTGCCTCTGGGGCAGAAGCCAGTGCAGTGCAGACACATACCTGTAGGGCAGTTCGAGCAGAAGGCTCTGCCTTTCCTGCTGCCATTTGCTTTGCCTCCCCTTGCACTGCCTTGACCTGTGGCTAACTGCAGTTCACTGGACTTGACTGATGTAGCCAGTCTCCACAGATAAAATCACTGCTGAAGAATAGCCTTCGGAGTATGAATTATATTCTGATTTCATGAAAGGATCTGAAAGAACCTGTAGAAAACCTCTTCAGAGCTTACAATGAAATATGTAGGAATAACTGCGGAAATGAATTAATAATCTTTTAAAAACGCTTCCCTAGTGTCTTCTTTCTTAGTCTTAGACATTATTGCTGTATCTGTTCTGAGAGGTTACAGACAGCTTGTCATCAAAATATTTAATTTCTTAATTGTTTTTTTTTCTTTGAGTAATTCAAAAGTTTCTCCTTAGTGGTGGGTGTTTAAAATCCAAAGTGAATGACTGTTTCAGACTGAGACTAATGTTATTCAGTTTGGATATTCTGAAATTAGAAAAGCTATCTCTGAGGTTTTCAAAGACTGTGTGATAAATTTTATGATATGCCACTTTGTATGAGTATGAAAGGAAAAGCATATTTCTTAATATAAAAGATAACTTTGAATAATGGGCTTGGGCTGCCTTTGGCGAGCACTCCCACACGAGCTTCCAACCCCTTCCCAGGTGGCTCCTCAAGGTTCTCCCAGTAACAAGTGCAGCTGATCCCTGTTTCATTGGGAAGTGTTTCTGAGACGCGAATGGAGAGCGCTGCCGATGAGTTGGGCGACCTTGATCATACAGACATGGTATTTCTGGCTGCAGACTTGGTTGTCTCCTGTGTTCCCAATCCCTACGTGTTGGTCAGAGGGTGGATGTGCAAGACCCTAGGCAGGTGTCAGGACACACTGCTGCCTTGTCAGCCCTGCGAGAGCTGTAGGCAGAAGCACAGAAATAGGCTTCTGTTTACAGAAGAGTCTGCTGTTTGGTAAACACTAGCATCAATAAGAATGTAATCAGCATTTGTGTTAAATATCTCAGTTCTGATACAAACCTGGGTGGCATTTGCAGGGAAGTGTTATTAGAAAATAAATTGTGAATAAGTACTTGGAGAATGCCAGTGCTTAGAGGTTAGGTGATGCAATGTGCAATGTTTAGATTACAGCAGTGTGAACTAGAACTTACACTTAATGGAGGAAGAGTCAGAAGAGCGGCCTGGTTCTCTTGTCTCTTTTCTGTGCAGCAAAGTGGAGAGCTCTGTGCAGCTCTAGTATGAAACGGGATGGTCTGAGAGCCTCAGGTTTGTTTATTTGAGGATTTAAATTCTACTAAAGCCTTCTGGTGGGGGTCTCATAAGTGTGTATATATGTATATATTTTTATTTATAATTAAAGTTTACGCATTCTTGGGCTCCTTTGAGTATTTCTGTAGTTAAGTAAGACGTTTTATAGGTCTTTTGCTGTGATAGTACAGGTTTTTGTTTCTGGCCCATTAGGTAAACAATAACTGGTGCTGGTTTCCTGAAGTGACTCTGTAAGTATGAATTTGAAACAAAATATTTGTGCATTTTAATGGTATAACTATAAAATGCTGCTTTATTACCTGTCAAGGTAATTAAAACAGCTACAGGCTAACAGTCATCTCAGAAAGCTTGTAGCATCTGTGCTTTGCATTCAGTGATCAGACATTACAGTGCAATTTTAATTAGAAACGTAGCAGCAGACACACTGTACAGTTGTGTTTGAGAGTGTCATTTTCTGCGTGGGAATACTGACTGTGTGGGACAATAGCTGTAGGAAAGGAAGTAATAATGGGTGTGTTCTGTGCTTTATAGACCACATGGCAGTTAATTACAACAGGGCTCCAAACTGTAGGGTTTTTCGCATTGGAGTTCAGTATCAGAGGGGTAATTTCCTGGGTGCCTTGTATATGGATGTCTTGATGCTGACAACTGGAATTTGAAGTGTGATGCCACCAATCCCTCTCTTAAGAGGGCAAACCTAAACAGCTGGGACTGCATCAGCTGATCTTGAGTGATGACAAAAACTAAATGAGCAAAATTGCTATTTTATGATGGATTTAGTGGGATGTGCCTTTTAGAAGACAGGCAGCCTCTGCATTTCTTGAAATTGTGCCTTAGAGATGGTTCACTGATTTTACAGCAAAATGAAAAGACAATTTTTGGTTCGTATTATTTGGATTATCCTTAGATACTGCAGGGAAGCAATTAATTTGAGCCATTTTTCATTTTCCATCATGTAAAAACAATATTTATGATGGAGTGCTCACGGTTTGACTTTTTTGTTCACAAGAACAAAATGAACACAAAAGTGCCCATCAGATATTTGAGCAAAATTTATAATAAAAGTATGTTGAAAGGCATGAGCACCTGCCCTTGCAAGAAGAGTCCTTTGCAAGCAGGTTTGGAAGGATACCTAAATATTAGATATTTAACTCAATTTGGGGAGATATTTCTTTACAGTTATGTCAAACATTTGCTATAAATGTCTTCCAGAAAGTGTGTGAACTGGAGGTACATTTTGTCTGTGTTCCCTTTGTGTGTATGGGGTTGAAAATGACCCTGCTGAAGAATAACTTGTAAGTCAGCAATGTCATTGTGTCCTTGAAATGGGATACAAACATTATTTATATATTGAAGCAAATCTACTCTTCTGCACTTGGTTGATGCTGTAAAGAGATTATCATGGTTTTACAAGAAGATTAGGATGTTGTAAATATGTTCTGACCATAGTGCTTTTACAGTTCCTTGTGGCTGGGATAAGATGGCAATTCCAGACCTTATGTCTGTGTGTGCAGATTGTGATTTTCCAGCCTTCTCGAGGTTCTTAATTTTGGATTCGGATGTACTCTGTATTTCATGTGGTACAAGTCTTACAAGTAAGGGGAAATTATCTCTGATGATAAAACGTCACTAGAAGTGGCCCTACTGCTACACATGAGCTTGATAATTTATCACTCTGCGTGATGGATGGCATGCTTTGAACGCTACCAGGTCCAAGGATTTCAAGGATTATTTTTCTAAGACAAACAGGTAATGGCTGCTGGGTAGTCATGAGAAAAGGGAATGAATATCCTATTTTTACCGTTAATCACTATAGTAAACATCCCCTAAACAAAACAAAAACAAAAAAATTAATTTATTCCTCTCCTTCCTCCACTCCCTAAATGGGCAAGTCCTGACAGCTGCTTTTGCTCGTTTTAAGTATCAAATTCTGGCTAAATCTAATTCCAAAACATTTTTTTTCTTTTTTGTTATGTTAAGGCTCACTCTCTTCATATGCATATGGCAAACATTAGTAATAGAAATTCTCCAACTTTACGTGCTGCATTTTTAGCTAATATATTCCATGGCGATTTATCAAATCTGTTCAATGACTAGCTGAACTTTGCACTGTTTCTAGATGGATTACAAAAAGAGCCAGTTGGCAGTTTTGTTGAGGAAGTCCCTGTAAATACCTGAATAAATATGTATTTTTCTAATACAGGAAAGAACGTTTTACAGATGACTTATAGGCAGGGGTCACTGCCTGCCTGTATCCTCTGAGCTTTTATGCTTGCTTTCTTATGTCTTCTCTCTCTCCCCTTTAAGTTCTGCAATAGTGTAGCCAGGTCAAGTTTAAAAGCTTTGAGGAAGATATATTGTGAGGATGCTTCCTGGACTCTTAAAAGGCTGAAAGATGAAGTCTTCTAGCGGATGTAGAAGTGGCTGGGTCTGAAAGCAAAAGGAATATGTCCAAGGAAAAGGACTTTATTTAAATAAAAGTGGGGGGGAAGGGGATGAGAGCCTTAAGTAACAAGGATATGGGTAGGTAGGTGCTGTCCAAAGCACTACTTGAAAGGAGTGAGAAACTGTC
Source organism: Rhynchotus rufescens (assembly GCA_032273925.1). Classification (NCBI taxonomy): domain Eukaryota; kingdom Metazoa; phylum Chordata; class Aves; order Tinamiformes; family Tinamidae; genus Rhynchotus; species Rhynchotus rufescens. The sequence continues at coordinate 11,229 of JAVCKT010093461.1, forward strand.
TTATCGAGACATTATTGTATTGAAAAATAAAGGCTGAATCACTGGAAGCCAACAAGTAATGCGAAGTCTGGAGGCTTTGTGAAAAATGTCCACTGTAATTTGATTAAAATCATGGTAGCATTTGTTTGAGACTGTATCCATCAACCTGTAGTCTGTGGTGGTTGGTGCCTCAGGGGATACTTAAGTGAATTTAGTGCTCCTGGAAAATGCTGGAATGACAGTTCTGGACAAGATGATTCTCTGTTTACTTGTGGCCATGTGTGTCTCTGCCTAACGCACCTATTCAGCTTTGTGAACATCTTTCTGGCGGATGGTTAATCTGAATTGAGCATTGCATCTTCCTCTACAAACTGGAAGAGGAACACTGTATGTTTGAGCAATCAGTTGCTGATAGCAGTCTTGGATAGCTGAATTCATTAAGATAGTTTTATGATATTTAGTGTGTTAGAGCTTTGTAGATACAGGCTGAACTTTTAAAATCATAAGCACCATTACACCCCTCTTAAAATTTCCTTTTAGGAAACAATTTAGGTTAGAATGATCTCTCGTTGTGCTAGAACACATGGGTTTAAGAGACAGCTGATAGCTCCTTACAGGCTGTCTGGTCTGAGTGTGTGAAAGCATGGGAGCTTTATTGGGATTGAAGAACTGAAACTGCCCCCTCTGTTTTTATCTTGATAAGTAAACTCCAGCCCTTCCATGTCTCTCTACTCAATATTTCATAGTTAACCAGGGGGAAAAAAAAAGTGTTAGTAATCTACAAAGCCCCTTTCTGAGAATTTCTTCAGCTCAAGCAGCTTGATCAGAATCCAGCATCAAAATGAACATGAAAGAGCTTTTTTTCAGGTGTGAGAGATAAAGTCTGAATACAACCATGCAGAAGCCCTATGTGATGCTGCGAAGCTAAAAGCAGAGTCTCTGCTTTGGCTGAAGCAATGGCTGTTGTAATTATAAATACTGAAAGTTATTCTCTCCGACTTTAATGTGACGGGGAGAGCTGTTGGAGGCAATCTACTTGAAGGTAAGCAGCACAAAGAAATGAAAGGATAAGAAGGTAAGCCACAGCTTTACTGTGACAGCTATAGTGATCCTTCCTTCCCAAAATTATAACACAATGACAACACATACATATGCAATAAGCATTAAATAAGGTTGTAGAAAGGAGCCTTGATCTTTCTTTTTAACCCAGCTTTCCATACGTTGTCGGAGAGGAGTGAAAAGAAGGCTTGGAATAAAGAGGAGCAGCAAGCTCCTGGCTGTTTGCAGAGGAGGAGGAAAGGGGAATCAAAGAGAAAATGGATGTGCCAGGGGATGAACGGATTGTGAATAGCGACGTTCAGTGAAAGTTGCTGCATGTTATGCAAACTGTCTTGCAAATATGAACAGATTCTCTCGTTTTGTCATGCAAGTTTTCTGTGAGTAGCTGTCATGTGTTAGTGTTCTCATGCATTATTTGGCATGAGCAAGCGGGATATATTAATTGTTTAAATAACTTTATTTTTATATTTAGTTTCTTTGGCTTCTTGAGCTCTGTCAGGTGGTGAAAAGAGGAAATTAGGTTTGTGAGGAGAATATACTCTTTTTTCTAGGTTGAATCACATCATTTTTACTAGGTTTTCAGAAAGAAAAAGAAAGGATTAATATTTCTTGTTGTAGATGGAACAGCAGAAATGGCAAATGGTTTGCTGACCAGCTACTAAACCTTCAAATCTCAGTTATTTGAACCACCTTGACTGTGCCCCTCATAATTTGCAGTAGCATCAATTAACACAAAGGACATTCATTCCAGTATACCGGAATATTAAATATTTACTTTAGGAATGCAAATGAAGTATACCATCTTTGCATTCACATGCCCCTTAACCCAGATATTCATAAGGCAAAAAAAGTTCAAATCAGCAAACACAGAGGTGTCACTGCTGAAATTATAAAGTATGAAATGATCAGAACCAGGTTTTGATATTGTACTAGCGTATGCAAGGTCTTCACTCAAATTCAGAGTGTTAGAGCCTTGTTGGACTGAAACAAGTGGTAGCTCTACCCGACTAGAACTCAGAAATTCCAAAGAATGAAAAGCATTTTAATTTTTTAATCTTGAATTTTGAAGTCTATCTTGAGGTATTTTTTCTTTTTTTCTTGTTTTGTTAGTTTCTTTTATCTAAGAACAGAGCTGAAGTTAGCGTCTTTACTGAGAAGGAAAATAATATGTGATCTTTGACTTAATTTGGAGAGTTTTTTTTTAGGTAATCATTGAGATACTATCTTATCTTAGAAAACATCTTTACTCTGTCTCCTCATTTTGACAGACTTCTTCTATAAAACACTGTGTGGTAGTTCTGATCCCTGTTGCAGTGCTGTTACTTAACGTGAGTGGTGACAGAAACCATGCAAGTGTCCCCTGTCCTCACCATCCCAAGCGACCTAAAGACAGAATTGGAGCATGAGTCTTTTCCAGTAATACATTGTTATTTCCCTGTGTTTTGTCTCCTTCACTTGTCTTGGCCCTTTTGAAGCTGTTGCTGTAGTCTCCTACTTTCCATTTCCTTTTTACATAAAATAGTTCTTTCTCATTGATACTTACTTAGCAGTTTGTTTTGCTACTTACTTCTGGCTTGTTACCAGTTACAAACATGCAAAGATGTGTACTAGTCGTCAGTTAATGTACTTCAATAGCTTAACTCTCCAGTATTTTTTCCTTAAGTGGAATAGTACGGATTGTAAACTGTATTTCAAAATTGCCAATAACTTCAGAAGTATTTTGGCAGCTTTATGCTGCTCCACTTCAAAGCAGTTCAAAGATCTTCTTACCTCCTCATTCTTTTCTCATTCTTCATTCCTCTTATTCACTAAGAATTACCACCGTTATGCGTCACCTTTTCCTTGATATGTGAGATACCTCAGGAGAAGAAACCTTTCCTTCTGAAGAGATGTGTCCTTTCCCTTTCCCTTTCCCTTTCCCTTTCCCTTTCCCTTTCCCTTTCCCTTTCCCTTTCCCTTTCCCTTTCCCT
>JAVCKT010093549.1:0-14232 GCA_032273925.1 Rhynchotus rufescens
CAGTGACAGGCTGATGCTCATCACTGCATGTGGTGATACATAACTCCTGAAGTGGGAAAGGTGAAAAACAGGTATGAGTCTTAAGGGATGCTTCACTTGAAAGCAGCTGCCTCCCACAGAATTGTAGCCTTTCCTTTGCAAGGATGCACAACTCTTGCTGAGTTGGGACCGTAACAAGAGTTAGAAGCAGCTTTTGCACTGACATCAGAGCTGTGAATCACTTGCCTTCCAAAGGCCTCATCTTCATGAGGGACACAAGTATAACTGACTTGCAGCTTTTGCTGAGTTCTGAGCTCAACAGAGCTAATCTTTCCACTCAAGGAGGCAATTTAATTTCTCTTCGCATAGTATAACATTTCCTGGTTTCACCACACTAGTGTTTTACAGCTGGGAAAGGTGGCAGCAATTCCTGTTAGGGACTTCTAAACCAAGGTGGCATTCAGATAGCTGCAGGGATGCGAAGGGAACAAGGGTAGCATATCTGTCCCTGCTTCCTACGTGGCAGTTTGAGGTACATCAGGTATTCCCCAGTTTAGGCAATGTATTTTGGATTCTGTGGAATTTCTAAGAAGTCATGTTTTATGTTTTGGCACCACCAAGAGACACATCTGCTTAGTGCTACAGTAAGTCACTAATCAGAAATGACAGGTCTAATAATTGCTTTCTATGTTACCCTTCTAGTTCTTGCTTTTTAGAACTTACTAAAAAACATTTGAACTAGCAATCCCCACTGAAAAGCTGTTATTTTCAACAGGGGCTCTGCTACTATAAATTTTAAATGAACGCTATAGTTTGAGGTACTGTGGTAGTGTATCACCTTACCAAATTTACCCTACAGAAGTTCAAACATTGTGCACTGAAAAAAAAAAGGGCAGGGGAAACAATTGATCTGTGAAACACCTTCAACCTCACTGAAATTTTAACAGTAGACAAAGAAAAATTTTGAAGGGATTGTATTTTAAATAAGAAAACAAACAAACAAAATCAGTAGAGATCTAGTGTGAAATCTGAAGTGGCTGCAATAGAGTTACATTAAAAGTATGCTTGAGTGAGTGCATTGCATCTGGCAATGTTTATTTCTATTAAGTTTTGTTTTCTCCTGATCCATATCTTCTCCGCATGGTATTTATGTGGCTACACAGGTCACTAGCATATTTCTTTAAAGGCAGTCAGATAGGTCAAAATATACTGAGACAAGTCAAGTCACTGGCTCATGGGAGTTGAAAAAATCTCTAAGATGACTAGTGAAATTAATTTTAAGTAAAATCTGCTTTACTTACATTTTATTACATTTTTATCCCTCTCAATTTACCTCATGCTGATTTAATTATTTAGAACTTTAAATGGTTAAAAGCATGTAAAATACATGTATTTTTAAAGCATTTTTCTGTTATCATAAAGGAAGGTTCTAAATATTCATTCAATTCCTTTTAAGCATCAGTACTGTGCTTAATGGCAAGACCTCAAAGGAGACATTTTCCCTTGAATTCTAGTAATTCTCATTTTAATTGACAATCCTCCTCTACTAAAGCTATAATTTTAAAATTCCAATTTTAATCAGTAGAATTGTAATGGTCTGGTTAGAATGTTATTGAAATTATAGTTTTAGAACCTGAATATAAAAGTAATAAGGGTAAATTCCATTAGCAAGTAAAAGATTTAGAAAAATATATATATATATGTACATATGCAATAAAACTAAAGAAAACATGTAAAACATACAATGACTTATTCTAGTCTTCTAGTAAGTCCAAGACAAATTCTCAGGCTATTTTCCTAAACCTAAACAGAAGGATTTAAAAGTTAGATGCTTAACTCCAATGTAGTCAACCTAGCTTTTATTTATGGAGATAAATGGACATCGCCCAGGCATAGCTCATTGCACCCTAAAGTAAGTACCTAAAATGTCAGATTCATCGCCCCAGGAGATACCGATTTGTCTCTGCTGGTTTGTCTCTCACTGCACAGGGAGACTAGCTTAATCTGACATCTGCAATCAGGCAAAATGATTCCACTTTTAGCTTCATATCCTAACATTTTAAGTATATCTAACCCTGTTACCCGGGTTTTGATTTCTAAGGCTAAACAAATTACAAAATCTTTACAGCGAACTCCTTCACTGTTCCTTGTATTACGCTCTAACTTACCCACTAAAAAAGCAACCTGAAGGTCCAGTACAAAATGCCATTTCTGAGCCTCATTTTAAAATACATTAATCCAGAATCCATGGAATTTTGTTGGGAATACTCAGTGCAATGGACAGTGCCCTTAACCGCTCATTTGTCTCCTGCTCTAGTGCTTGCAAGAAGCAGGGAAAGCCATGAACGAGTTACATGATACCTGCACTTCCTAACACCAAAAAGGCTTTCTACAAACCACTTCTGTCCTCTTCAAAACTCTACATGCTGAGAAATTGGGGCAACAGGCTTGAAACTCAAATATGATTTAACAGAAGGGTACAAAGTGAATTTATGATGTAAGATTCTGAAATACAAACTCAGATGCACGCCATACAAACTATATCTTGAGGGAGTAGTCCTTACTAGTGTAAGCAGACTTAAAAAAAAATAATGGATTTAGCCTTCAGGGAGAATTTGCAGGATCAAGCCTGAAAAGAAATACGTAGGCAGCACTGTGCCTTCACATTTGTAATATGTTAATACAAGGCCTTACACTTGTTATCTATACACAAAAATTTTATGTATTATTCTTTTATTACACAATTTGCAAATTGTTTTAGAAGGATAACAAGAGCTCATAGACAACATAATTGTTTCCACCAATGAAGAAAAGACAGTTGTACCTGTAAAACGTTTCCAATAGAACCAAAGAATAACCTCGCAAAGGAAAACTAAGATAAATAAAAACAGAAAGATTTTTAAGGAGAGTGGAAAAAATTAATGTGGGAAAAAATATTTAGGGAATCAAGTAATACATTTTTATCTGCTTTGTCTGTTTGAATATTTAAGCAAATAATAAGAATAAAAACTCCTACCTTCAGGTAATCTTGCCATCATTTCAAAGGACTGATGTACGTTCTTCCGACAGATATCTACTGGATCATCCAATAGCTGAGCCAGGGCAGGAATTACTCTATTTTGTATAAACCCGTGCCTACAAACAGCATTGGGGGAGGGATTTAATTAAGCTTAACAACTTAAATACTTTCCGGATGCACAATGTTAAATTTAATTTACATTGTACCCATCTTGGCAAAACTTAAGCTTTATTGCTATTTCTCACTGAAATTTCTTTTTGTTTCCATACCATTTAGTATATGCTGTAATTATACCTACCTGCCAACATTATGCGTAGCCATTATGTAAAGGGCTTCTGTTGATTTTTGTCGGACAGTGCTGTCACTATCTAGCAGCAAAATTTTTAGGTTGTCCAAGAATCCTGCAAAATTCAATAACTTTAACATTTCTTACATTTAAGATCAGTTCAAAATAGCATTTTTTTTCAGGCTCAGAATACAAAGCACAAATAATCAGAATTTTCATCTTGTTCTGGCAGTAAAATTCTTATTGACATACCACAAGTAGGGAAGAAACTTCACCTACTACCAAAAATGCATGCATGATCCCTAAAATATCTTAACATTAGAATAAAAGTTAATTGATGAAAGTGCCCCACAGAATTAGCATCCCTAATTGTTTGATCTGACAACCAGGAAAGATGTTGGAAAGACTCCACTGAACTAATTTTGTGTTGGATCATGCTACAGACAAGCTGTTGATTTCCGTATCCAGTAAACTCTTAATCATGCAAATATTTATGTAATAATCTAACTCTAAAAATAAAGGTACACTGGGGTCTAGATCTCTTCCCGGTTTTAAAATACGGATGTGTGTGTTTGCAGGATTGATGCTGCATTTCTGTAAACTTCCTTAGGAAGTTTCTGTAGACTTCTTAAGCCTTTGAAAAACCATCCAATGATAAAGGAAAAAAAAGCAAAAGAAGCCCTCACAGATTTTGCTGATGAGTTTATAAACTTGATTTATATATATATGTATTCCATTATAAAATAATTATTAAATAAATATAATTAGAAAAATATACTAGCTGATATTATAATGTGATCTAAGATGCACTTGGATGTCAGATATTGGCTTAGACCCTTCCTTCAATTAAAAGGCCCCCTGAACTCTACTGCATTTGGCAGTACCTCATATATGAAAAAGCCAAGGCTGCAAAGAAGCTATTAGTCACGTATGTATGAGAAGAGTGTTTAATGAAGAAAAATACTGCCATTTTGTTGGTTAATTTCTCATTCTTAAACCATCAAATTACAAAATGTATTTTCTTACGTAAAGATGGATTAATAATAGGAGATCAGAGAAAATCACATGTAAACAAGGCTGCAGGTTTCTCACTTTGGACTAATGAGCTTTTTTTATTAGTACCTGTTATGATTTATCTAAAACTTGCCATACGCGCAGAGAAAAACATTCTATTTTTATATTTAGAGTCGATAATCTTGCAGTGAGCCTACTCTTAAAATAAGTCACGTCTATGACATAACCTTCCATATGTTCCTAAGGTAAAACAAGTGGCAAACGAAAACAAAACCTTTGTGGCTCTGTGGTCACCAAAGACGATGCAGGACGGGAGAGAACGGGGACAAAAGGGCAGTTTTCTTCCATCGCCTTGTCCCCAGCGGCCACTCACCGAGCTGTATAGCCTGGTAGACGTTCTCGGGGTCGTGGAGCAGGTCGCAGAGGGCCATGAGCGCCCGCTGCCGCGTCAGCAGCTCGGCCGCCCGCAGCTCCTCGTTGAGCTTGGGCAGGGCCCTCTCCCCGAAGGCCAGGGGCGCTTTGGTGGGATCGATGTCCGGGGGCAGCTCTGCCGAGATGCGGGCGTGCGCCATCCCTAAGGATGGGTTCCCTCTGCCCCTATCCCAAAATAATTGTTCCTGGTGACAGTTAAGGGAGCAGGGGGACAGCTACGGGCCTTAAACCGAGGGGTGCTCTGTGCCCCCAGGAGAGGGGGTGCAGAACACAGCCCTTGCTGCCCTTGCTAAGCAGCTCCAAAATGATGCACGAGCATCATCATTAATGCCCCTTCCTCAGCCGGCCTGGCTTGTCTGGGCTGATTTCCTACTGAATGCTAAAAGTGACAACAAAACAAGAGTTTGCAGCAATCTGAGAATTAGGTGGGCAGGGAGAAGGCTCTTTTCCGGAGAGTTTACACCCTGCACCGCACAAGGGGCTCAAAATAACAATATTACAGCTAAAGCAAACAGAACCGCTAGCCTTTGAACGGTGACGCCTTGTCCCTCCTCCCTCACGGCGCGGCTCACAGAAGCACCTTCCCGCTTCCAAAGCCACCCAGCAGAAAGGACAAGTGCAACGTTAACACTTAACAGCGTCACCGCCGCGTTCCTCCCGCTCAGCCCCCGCGCGGGCTACGCCGCAGCGCCCCGTCCCGCGGACATGGCGCCGCCTCCGCCGCCCCCGCGTGCTGCGGTCGCCACGGCAACGCGCTCCTTGCGTACGCCGCGCTCCGCGAATAAAGCCGCGCCGCCCGGCGCCTCTTCCCTTCCGCCGGGCCCCGCCTTGCGTCAGCGGCGTAAGCAACGCCCGCGCCGCCAGCCTCCGAGCGGGAGTAGCGTCAAGGGCGTAGTTGGTGAATGGGTAGTTGGGCGCTCCTGGCGTGGGCGCTGCGCGCGGCGCTGTGGGGGCGGGAGGGGGAAATGGCGGCCCGGGGCTGTGAGGGGGAGGCAGCCCAAGCCCTTCGCCCCGCTAAAGCGGAGAGCGAGGTTCCCTTCCCCTTCTCCTGTCTAAAGAAATCTCACGGGAAATCTTACCCCTTGCCCGGGTGCTAAGGGGCAGTCGTGGCGTGGGTGAACGTTCAGTCAATGTTCCCACAGCAGCTCACCCAGGGCTGCCCTAGTGGGAGCTGAGCAGCTGTGGGTCGGGTTTGCCTTCCTAGTGCTGACAGAACCTCTCCATAAACAGCTAGAATAGCTAGGATGGCTTCCATGCACATAAGGGTGGCCTCCCCTACCTTTATTCTAGTTTGACCATGTTTTATTTCCACGTAACCCCATTAAACAGCACTGTATTGTGTGCAGCAGCGTATGGTACCACAGTGGGGACAGCCTGGCCGCAGGCTGCTCTGCGTGGTCGGATGTGGCACAGGAAAAAGGGGCTTCAAAGGGCTGCTGCTGTGGGAGAGGCTGTTTGACGTCCCTGTGCAAACACAGAAAAGGTTGCTGTGTTTTTCATTATGTTTGAGTAATGATTATAGTGGTCGAAGTTCTTAAACTGGATTTTGCAAAGCCGAAGTCAGTCAGATCAGCCAGATTAAAATAAAGCACAGGAATAGATTCTGCTTTGCTGAGCATCAAAACCCATAAAAGAAAGATTGCTGTTTTGAAAAGGATTTTCAGGGGAGCAGTTGTTTTCTGCAGCATTCCAAACATTATTTGAAGTGGGGGTTATTGTAATGAAATAGACTTTTATTAAATACACATTTGTGAAGCTTCCTCCTATCTCATTAGGAAAGTGGGCTTTTCTTCTGTGTAGAAGAAGCAGGAGAAATACAGTCTGTCACCCTGCAGTGCTAACTCTGCTCACTCCTTTTTGTTGGGGGTTCTCCTGCCTCATCCTTCACCAAAGCTTTTAATAATTAGTAACCACAGTGAGCAGCCCTGACATTAACTCATTTCCCATGTGGCTTCTGAACATATTCCTCAAATCCTTTATCTCTCCACCAAATCCACTGATGCTACCGTGCTGGTTATACTGATGTAAGCAGGGGGACGATGCTATGGAGACAGTGTATTCCCAGTCCAGCTCCGTAACAAAAGAAAATCTGGATTTTGGTATAGATCATTCCTGCTGTTCTCAATAGCTTTGTATTTCTTCAATGATTGATCCTTTTCACTGCTTGTACAGCCTGACTGTTGAGTTGGTAGCTTGGAATGTGGTTACGTGCGTGTGAGAGACATGTTGGTTAAATACACCAGATGTTAATAAATGGCCCTTTTATATAAAAACCTTTCTGTTTGGTTACCTTGGTCTCTGCTGTATTTTGCATTTGTTGAGATGGGTGCACTGATTGTTTTGCAGCTTCATTTGCGAAGGAGCTCCAAGAGGCGAGTGGTGACTCAGCCTGTGTCCACATGAGGGTATTTACCTGCCTGGGGCGTGAGGATCCAGAGCTAGGGACGTGGGCAAAGCAAAGCAGACTCTGAGACTGATACCCGTCGACCGAGTTTTTCTTTTTAGAACTATTATTTTAAGACATTAACCTTGTTTTAAAACCATTTACACTTGCCAAAAAAGGTGGGTAGTACAGTATAAAAAGATCTACACACCTCTTGTGTTTCATCACAGGTAATATTATAAAAAGAACTGGGTGTATAATTAAGTGCTGCAATGTCCCCTTCTCTGCTGAATGACCTATTGACTGCAATCTGAATTCTCACTTGTTTTTTGGTTGTGTTGTGTTCAAATGAGTGCCTGAAGTGATTTAAAAGTAATTCCCCCAGAAGAGCATAAAACATTGATTTTAATAGTGGAATACTGTTGAGCAGTATTAGCTTTATGTGTTTCTGAAACATAAATGATTTGCGTGTGGTATGTGCCCCCAGCCTTTGAAGTTGAGATGAAGTTGAGTTGAAATTCTGAAAAGATCCCATGTGAGGTTCTTAATTATTGCTAGTATATTTAATGTTATCATGAACTATTTACTTGAATGGGATTAGGGGACACTTAACCTTACAAAGAGCAGTTTCTGGTCAAAGGAATTGGCATAGCCACTAAAACCAGCCTGTGCTTTTAAAACCAGGACTCTGTAGTGAAGTTACTCCATTCCAACTCCGCCTTCCTAATCTGTGAGGGAAGGGGAGGAAGGGAGCTGTTGCAGACCCGTTTCTATGGCCACGCAGCAGCCGCCGGAGCGGTTTGTGCAGCTGGGAGCCTCTCGCGTCGGCTGCCGCACGGTCAGTCCTCCCTTAGCTCTGCTACGAGGTGAGTGGCCTTCTAGAAACCTTCTTCTGAGGGCCCGTGAGGGGCTGGAGCCTCCTCAAGCGTCTCCTCCCCTAACAACCCTCAAGGTTTCATTGAACAGTCCAACTGAGCTGTCTCAAGCAGGGTATCTTCGTGTGTTTGTAGTATTTTTTGTAGGAGCAGTCTCCTTCTTCCAAGTCCAATTGTCTATTCCATTCATTCTTCTCAAGTTGATCTGGGATCAAAGTTCTTCTGTGCTGAGAACTATGGCAGCTTCATGGTTGTTCCTCCTTTTCTGCTGTGATGAAATGTGGTATCCCCCCAGATTTATTAAAGTGCTTTGAGAAACTGAGAAAGTATCTGCACTTGAATGAAATGAGATGTGGTGCTTAGGCCCTTTCTAAAGCTACCAGTACCTGTACACACTGATGTGACCCTATCTACACAAGAAACTTTGTGCTTGTTTTTTTAATCATAAAGTAAAATAAAAGAAATATTAGCTGTAAAGGAAGGGAAACAAAGGTAAGTCCATAAGGGCTGCCTTTTTTTTGTGTGTGCATATGTGTGTATTTTACTATTTACCCTGTGTTGAGATTCCTATATGTCTCTTTACACATTTCCTGTTTCGTAGGATTAACTTGAATTTGAAGAATGAAGTCCAGCTTGATGCATTTTGTCCCTCCGGTGAGTAGGGACAGAGTTATCTCCCAGTTTCCCAAGGTAAGTGTCCCTCATCCCTGAGGTCAGAGTATGCAGTACCTGCCGTTTAGGGCTTTTTCCCATGTGTAATAGTATTTTAATTCAATGTGAACTTGTTTGCTGCTGCAATGAAAACTAGTTTAATGATTTATTTCATAGATAACTGGGGCTTCCTTTTCCTGTTCAGTGCTGGTATGTTTAATAATAGGACCGACTTCATCGACATCTGCAGACAGTGATTTTTGCCACCTTGATAATTGGCAGTTTCTGTTTGCCATGTATGTATGCTCAGGACATTAGCCATACACTAAGTCAAATTCAGGGGATACTGTAAAATGTAGATAGAAAAGACCGTTTCTGTCCTCAAACAGTTTTGTACTTGAAATGCAATAGGAGAATTAAGGACAGGGAAGGACAAATGACCGTTCCAATTTTCAGTTGTTCAAAATACTCTTTAAGGGAGAGCATATTTTTTTCCATGCTGATCTTGGCTCTGTATTTTGCTTTTACTTTTAAGGAAATTACCACAGTTATCTTAGAAAAATATAAGTGCAAATGTATTTTCTTCTTTTTTTAACCAACACCTAATTAGAAACCAATAATAGAAAGAAAGCTTTACACAAGAGATCCACAGGACTTTCTGGTAAGGATGGCATATTGGTTATGTGTTCCCAGGTATTTTTATTGTTGTTCATTTGGAATTATATTCCTGGAATAACTTAAGGTATTTATTAAACAGATTAACAAATGCAGTTGGCTTCAGAACTCTAGCAAGGGGTAGGATGTTGACAGTGCAATACAGAGAAAAATGTATTTACAATCTGAAGGACAATATATTGCATGTACCTGTGAAGCAGCTTGATAAGCTGGGGTTGGAAGACATCTGTTTTCTTAAGCCAGGAGGTATCCCTGTAGTTGAGAAGCTCTTTGAATTAATCTCCTTATCTATTTTTTTTTGTGCTAGTTGGACTCTTTACAGGGTTATTCTGTTGTATCACACAGTTGATCCTGGTAACCCCTCTCTCCTCAGTGGTACACACCTGAGGCCTGCCTGCAGTTCAGAGAGCACTTCCATGCACAGGTCAGGACCGCCTGCCAGCAGAGTGCTGGAACAGCTGGGTAAGGCGCTTTGCTTTGCTTTGATTTTAAAATGGGGCATTGAAGTAAATGTTTAAACTCTTCTTTATAGCCTGCTTCCTTCCTAGGCATATCCTCATTACTCATCTTCCTACAACAGTGTATTTTAAGGGTACTAAGCACATGGCAGTTCTCATTTCCTGTTTGACACTGGATGACCATGGTGCTCCTCCTTTCCACAAGTTTCAAGATGTTTTTCCTGGTGTCGTTAATAGAGTTGAAAAAATGCAGGAGGTTTTTCAGCAATACATAGCTAAATTCTAAGTTTGAAAGATGAACTAGCTGCCTGAAGTTAGTGTTGAATTTTGCCAAACTGAGTGAGTATGACAAGGCAGATAGAAGGAATAGGGTAGAGTTGCTGTATTCTTCATTGGTATCAGTATTAACTATCATCTTCATTTTCCATTACCCAAAATAACAGAATATTTCTTTATGTCATTTTGAAAGACAGCCGAAGGTCTTAATCTCAATCTATGTCCCTAAATTCTCTAATCTAGGGAGCTTGTTCCTCAGCAAGAATTAATGGAACGTGCACACCTGCACCTTCACTTCCTTTGTTCCCTTCCCTGGTTTCACTCAATACTGCACCAGTACCAATTAGGCAGACGTACCAGCAGCGTGGGGACCAGCACATTTGCACTGTGTCACACAGTGCATGCTTTCCTTTGCCTTAGATATTAGTCAGGCAGCTGTCCAATCAAGATTGGGACAATACAATTTAGAAGCAGTAATTTGCAAACAGCATGCCACAGAAGCCTGCTATAACCAGAGGTAGTATCCAGTAAAAGATTAACGCTGTTGTTTAAAAAGCTATTCCTTAATATAAAAGAATGTTAAATCTCTTAAGCTGTTTTTGTAGCATGTGCTGAAGAGATGTCAATCCAAGTTTAGGTCAACAAATACAGTTACATTCACTTATCCATCTGTATCTCCTAAAAGATAAACTGCATTTCAATTTTAAGAATGCAGGCTGAGTCACATGAAGTCCATCTGCTGCTTGCTGTGGGAAGACCCAGAACAAAGAGGATTATTTGTGTGCAGCCAGCTTCAGTTCAGATTAATACTGTTCCAGGTAGTGAGGAAATAGATTGGCTCTACACACTTTAGTTTGTTTTCCCTCTTCCAGACAAACTTCACTGTAGATTATTTTATTGTTTTGTTCATGCACATAGAACATGATTCCTGTGATCGACTTGATTGATTGTTCAAGTCGATGAGAAACTTTTGGTTAGTTTTAATGGCAGAAATATCTATACTTGCACCCCTTAAGGGGTTGATAACAATGCAGCTACTGTGGACATATATTGCAAATTCCCAAATGTGTAGACACAGACAAAGCATTTTCAGTGGAAGGAAACTTCTGCTCTACTAGCTTATATTTAAAAGAAACAAAACAAACAACAAGAACAAGAATAAAACTCAGAGTAAACAGCAGGCTGTTTTGCCCCAGCATTTTTTTGACATTCTTTTCCTTCTTATTCAAGATTCTGATTCTGTAGCACAGTGATGTTTAGGTAGACTGAAGCTGCAGACATGTATGCTCGCAATCACTTGAATTTTAAATATCTACATCAGAATTTTGATGGAGAGAATATTGAAATTGCTGCTGCAAATATTTAATGTTTTTGAAACATTTATTGCAGACTGAAGCTATCCAAGGTGGTTGTGGTAGGAGACCTGTATGTTGGGAAGACCAGCCTCATCAACAGGTACAGTGTGTCTCAGCAGGTGGTTTGATTCTGCCCTTTCTCACTTTGGAAGGGTATCAGTTGTTGTGAGAGACACTCATATTCTGAGCTGAATCTAAGTGCTTGGTGTATTTTTGTTTCTCTCCATTCATAATGAGGTCTGTCTTAATAATAAAACCAGGGCTTTATTATTGAATAAAAAACAAAGCCAAGTCCAGAGTATAAACACTGCATACTGTTACAGGAATTATGCTCAGTCATTTTGATTGGGTCTTTTGGGTGGCATAGGTTAAATTCCGAAATATTTTTGTGGTTAAATTTTAGCTGAGTCAACGTTTCCTTAATAAAATCATTCTAAACATTATATAATTAATGGAAAGGTACAAAAAATCTCTCTCCAGTGTTTCATTTGGGGTTTCATGCTTTTAACCTTATTAGGAGAATTGTTCACCAAAATATTTCTTTAGGTCATCCTAGTACAGGTACCTGAACTCATTTCTGTAGCTGGAAGCTTGTACAGAAAGAACATGTCTTTCCATGACTTATAAAACGAGGCAGTTAAGTGGCATAATGCCTTAAAGAATAGTTATTTTATTCTTCCTTAGATGCTAAAAATGACTCCTGAGCTTTTTGTATCTAACTCCAGTGGAAAGAACATTGAATTTCTGCAGCTTGGGATCACTCTTGACAACTTTCTGTCAATGTATTTTGTATTTTTAATTATTTTTTCCAAGTTGTTACATAGTTCTGGGGAAATTTTTAATCTTCTTAATTAAGTCTGTAGAGGAAACTGTAGATCCTGAACTTTCCTTGGCAGTCCAAACTATTTTATTCTGATTCTTATCTCATCCCGAGAGCTTGCTGGACCAATACTTCCTAGTTTGTATTACTCAATATGTCATTTTTGTTATTTCCTTCCTTAGTATTTTTATGTATGCTGCTATAGTACATAGTCATTCCACAGTTATTTTTTCCTTTACGTTTTACCCTAGGTAGTACTAGTACTGCATGTATTTGTAGCTGGGTGTTGCTAGCATTTCCCCCCATTTTTTCATTGCAGATTTTGTAAAGATACTTTTGACCGAGACTACAAGGCAACCATTGGAGTAGATTTTGAGATTGAGCGCTTTGAAATAGTTGGTGTACCCTACAATCTCCAGATGTAAGTGGCATCAAGATTTAAAAACATCCACATAATATCCTGTGATCTGAAAAACAGTTTCTGCACCCAGACTTGGCTTTAATGGGCGTTTTATTTCTGTAGCTATTGAAGTTGATGTCAAGATATCTATTGATTTCAGTGTCACGTAATGAGGGACTTGATTTCCCTCAAATCATGCACGTGTTAGAGTTTGAACCTAGCATCTGTCTGTGTGGTGTCTCTAGCATGGGGGAGCTCTTCAGAAAGGTGTCCAGCTGGCAGTGTTTTGCAGAAGACATTATTGAATCTTCTCTGCTACGATGTGTCATCTACAGCAGAGATAAAATGCACTGGGTCAAGTAATTTAGGCAAGAATATTGAAACTCTTTCATTTAGGAAGGCATTTCCTCTGAAATGTTATTGTCTAAAGATGCAAATAGCTAGTGGGGATTTGTTGAGAAGCATCTAGGCATCCATTCTCCCCTGATCTCAGTGCTGTTGTGTTTTTGAAAATTCAGCCAGGCACTATCTTCATCTTCTAGGAAGTTTAGTGCCTTTAAAAATCTAACACACTAGTGCATTGGCAATTGGTGCCATTCCTGAGCTGCTTAGCTTTGGTTTATCTGCAGAATCTTCACTGGTTTTGTAGAACATCACTGAACGGTGAATGCTGGTGCTCCCTCTTACTGAGAGGTTTCCATACAAGATAAATTTGAGCCATCAGACTGGGGATGCTATTCTGTTTAATGCTATTAAAGCCAACAGACAAAAATTGGCAGTATTGCCAGTAGCTGAGAACTCAGCAGAGCTGAGAATTTTCATGACTAAGAAGCAAGTTCTTCAAATTTGAGTGGATTAAACTGCAAGTCTAATTCACAGTGCGTGGACATGCCTAGAAGTTGTAAGACCCTAGTAGGCACTAATATGTAATTTAGCTAGCATTAGCACAGAAAATACATTGGCCAAGTTAGATTGTCCTAGAAACAAATGACAGATGAGTTTTGTAATTTAATTTAGCAAAGAATCAACTCTTCAAGAACAGTCTCCAAAATGACTGTTGTGGAGAGGGGAAAAAAAAAAGGATAAAAACAGAGTTTAAAAGTCTTCATTAAATAATAAAGCTTTATTGTATTTCTAACTGAAGTTAATGAATAACATGTTCCAGATGGTAACACTTCTCTGGTGTCATATTCTTCTCTGACCTGTACCAGTCTGTTGCTTCATTAGCATGTTTACTCAGGTTGCACTGGGTTTCATTAACCTGAAATTTCTCTTTTTGCCATTGCACAGATGGGACACAGCAGGTCAAGAAAAGTTCAAGTGCATTGCATCTGCTTACTACCGAGGAGCAGAAGGTGAGAACAATATTAATTTAATCCTGGCTGTGACTTTATAAAGAAAGATGCAATTCCTACACCTATATATATCTCTGGCAAGGTACCTGTAAATATAGTGTGGTACAAAAGAATCTCTATTATCACAACAAAAAAGGGACCAGAAAAGTCATATATATATATCTGTAGATAAGTTGTAACACCTCTAAGCTTTGAATGTTCTGGCAAGACTTAAAAAATGGCATTTAGATCTTTGGGGAAGAGAGTTTGGATTT
>JAVCKT010093600.1:0-14231 GCA_032273925.1 Rhynchotus rufescens
TATGACCAAATACTGCTAGTGATGTCAGAGAGATTGATTCAAACTTTAATTAGTACTGGCTTGGAGAGAAATCTCACTATTGCTCTGCTCGGTATCACAAATATGGTGCATGTCTCTACTATCCAAAGTTCCAATCTTATTTTCTTTTCTTCAATTTCCACCCTCTCCCCGATATGGAACTGACCTGAGTTAATTTCCAGCAACAAATGACAAGCATAAAGCCTCAGCTGACTATTATGATTATTTACTAGGCACTTACCTTATTATGTGTACTCCCTCAGGGAGAAGATACAGTGGCTGTGATGAGCAGGTTTGTTTGCCTCAGCTCCAGAACTGTCACACAAGAAATAGTAATTATTAGCAGAGATCGGTTAGCCTTGGTCCTTGGGTTTCTGAGATTTGTGGCTGTTGTTTATTCGTACCTGAATGGAGTTCAGGAGTTTTAACAACAGCAGAAGTGACAACAAATCAAGCTGTTTGGCACTATAGTATCAGAAATTGCGAGAATGCCGGTGTAAATCATTGCTCTGGTGGCTATACTCAATCTATTTAATATCCATGATGTGTAGAATATGTCAATTATCACTGTGTAAGAATTCATAATTACAGTAAGTATTTACTCCCTCAAAATTGACAACCATATGTTTGTAATTTACATGAAGTGTACAGGATTTTGGAAAGAAATAAAAATTCTCTGTATCCACTGCATTTCTAAAGCTAATACAAAAACATGCAAATTCTTATCATTTATCTACTTATCATTGTTAATTCATATGAAATTGATTGGAAAAAAAAGGGATGGAAGGTGAGAGTGGCATGCTTTGGCAGATAGTATTAAAGTGCAGAATTACATTTCATTATGTTTCATTAACAGTAAGGAATCTGGCTCATAATTCAGTGTTAAGTGTCAATTATTACTAGCACTCTGCTTATTACTTTACATGTGTTAATAGTCATTATATCTTTAAAAAAGTTGGAGATGAATTGGGAATGGCAGGCCAAATTTTTCTGAGAATAGAATATCTGCCATGAAAAAAAAAATCTACATGTAAACAAATGCAGTTGCTAGTGATGTCTGAACTGAGGTAACAACTGCTTACCAATATTTTCCTCTCTTGGGGAACCTCAGTCTAAGCATTATTTCTTAAGTCAAAATCTTCCTCCAAAAATGCACTAAGTAACAGAAGGCAGCTCCCTTCCTGCAGACCGCTCCCCTGAACGGTGTTACTAGAATTTCTCTCACATCAGTCATGAACTCAGATTTTTTTACTTTGGTGAAGGATTTCTAGCTCTCAAAACCTACCAGCATTAAAGTCTGAAAGTGAAAATATCCCTACAATTTATGTATATATTATAATTGCATTTTCAGAGAGAAGCCCATTTCATTTCGTGCCATTATGTTTAGTTTCTTAGTCTCCCCCCTTTTTTTTTTCTGATTTATTCTATTATTTGAAATATTGAAAAAATACTATCAATATATGCTCTTCCTGGAGTGTACTGTTTAAAACAGGTGTTCTCCACCACCATATAACTTAATATTAAACACAGTATTATCTCTTACCTCTTCCTATAATTTTTCACTAGATATCTTAAAGAAATGTGGTTATTCCCTGAAGATAATCTCCTAGAGATAATGCAGCATGTACATGTGAAAAATATTGAGGTCTTGATTTTTCTACAAAAATTCATTAAATGAAAATAGAAATTAATAGAATAATTCTACTTAACTGTTATCTCATTTGCCATAGAGACAGAGGTTCATCCAAGCTGTTAAAAGCCACTCTATTAATATAGTCATCAACACATGTAGTTTGAAATAAACCTATATTAGAATTTACTCAAATATGTCCAATTGACAACAGAAATTATACATGCATTTATTCTGAAAAAGTAGCTTAGAAATGAAGTCAATAACTATAAATATTAACAGTGATTATATTATTAGTGATCTTGGTTCATTTTCTGTTAATCTCCCTAACCTTAATAATCCACATACACTACTTGCAGAGAAATTTTGGGGCACTACTTAACAGACTCTGTCAAAGATTTGTGAGTGTTGGCATTGTGTACACACTGCCAAAGATTGGTGTTGTTGGCATTTTGTACACACTGGCTCCAATTCCTTTGTCTTTACCCTCAGCAGAATAAAATGTTAGGCTCCTGAAGTAGGGAGCTTGATATTCTGTATTAAGCTGAAAAGCAAAAGACAGAAAAATATATGCGACTTGAGAAATTATAATTATTACCAACAAAGCTATAAGAATATGACCTATATAATACTATAACACACTTTGTACATTGACAGTAAGTTATTCATATAATAGAAACATACAAATGAAAAATCCTAGAGAAAGCTCCATCAGGTATCTCCTGATGTCTCCAGCAAGTATCACCAGATGTCTTACAGAATCAAGGGCAAAATTTTGCTATGATGTGGTGGTTATGCAATACTAGCTGCTGTAGTAATTTAAGTTTTGCATAAGAACATTGTGACCTTTCTCAGATGTATTCTTTGTCTGCATGGTAGCTGTAAAGAATGTAGTCATGATTAATTTTGCTGTGTGGATATGTTTCAGTAATACAGCATCAATCTATTTATAACAGCTTGACTAGCCTGTGAAATATCTGTGGTAAGTTCTCAAGTCACAAAAATGCAACTATACTACACAGTGTATACATTAATCTATTAGTGCTATTATTTGATTTTTAAACCAACCTGCCTTTATTCCTTAGTGATCTGGAATGCAGCTGCACAAAATACAGAGACTAAGATTTCAAGTATATGTGCAGTAGCAATCCCAACTCCAGTCCCTGAAATTATTTTAGACACACTTTAGGAAGACTTAATATAAAGGTGAAAATTCATCAGCTGAGATTGGCTTTTTCTTGTTAACTAACAGCTTTTATGTATGACACTTTGAGATTAATTCTTCTTTGTATTACTGTACATAAAATAAAAGCTGATCGAATGATTGCTGGATAATGAGGCTAAGCTCAAGAAGGGTAATTTTTTTTTCCCCAGAGTACTTTATTTTCTTGTCAAGTAACTGTAAAACAGGACAATTAGAGAATATCAGTAAGGAAAGAAAAAAAGAATCAAAATATGAATTCACAAATACCACAACTATTGATAGAAAAATATGACTTACAAAATGTTCTAAATATTTAGATTAGCTCAAAACTTATGATGAGAAGAAATACTGCAATTTCTTTAATGAAGACTTTAGATGACCAAGCAGGCATCGTCAAAGTAATATATTGAAAAAAAAAAAATCCTCATTTCTCATACTCATTTCTCTCTCTTGATAATATTATGTCTACCAATATCAAACATACATTCAGAACTGGGGCATTTAAATTAGGAATTAAAAAAAAAATCTAAAAATTATATTTTACTATCAGATTCTAATATAATGTATTTGATCAGGAAAAATAAATAAGTAAATAAATAAATAAATAAAAATACCTTTTAGGGGAGAATATGATTTCTAATTGCACTGTTTTTATAGTACACTGAAGTCCATAAAGCACTGTATTAGAAATGATGCTACTCCTCGTATGATAGTACTAGGTCTTGAAAGACCTACACCTTAGCTGTTAATCAACATAAATACCTTCTTTATATTATCTATGCCTACAACATCTGATTTGACAAACAGGGCCCCAATGCAGAAATCCTCATAACTATTTGTAGTGTGTACATTGTAAATTCTTTAGGGTAGACTCAAGTATCTTCTGAATTGCCTTAGAATATTTTCATCTTTTTCTTGTTGGACTCGGCTTCACCATTTTTTTGACTATGGCTTTTCTGCTACTTTCAGGTTTAATTCTGTGATGTACTTATTTGATTTACAGTGCCACGTACCCTTGTATACTTTGGTTTCAAAGTGTTGACAGAAATTGTTCTTTTTTATGTATATAAAATTTTCTGTTCATAAACTGAGATATAACCACATGTTACCACTTTTTAAGAAACATTTTGAGCTGTGGTGAGCTGTAAGTATTCTGTGCAGTTGTTCAGTTATTCATTTTGTGTTCTCTGGAAGACAGGAATGTCTGCTGAAGATAGGAACCCAGCCTGAAATCTGCAGGTGACTGAGGACACAATATAGAAAAAAATAATAATAATGGCAGCAGAAAAGCGTAATGATTGAGAGAAAGAGAAACTAAATGACAGCAAAATTCATCCTGCCTTAGAAATGATGTCAGATGTGTCCTTTTCTGCAGTACTGTACCTGATGTGGCACAACTTTTTCTCTTCCCATTCTTTGAAGTCACGTTGCTTTTCAAATTTGTTTGGTCTTCTCAATTTCAGTAGTGAAGATGACCTTTCAGGCCATATGTTATCTTTTCTTTGTAGGAAACTAAGAAAATAACTTTCATATTTGGGCAGGAGAGAGGTGGAAGGCATGAAAAGGAGCAAAGGATTTCAACCTCCCTTCCATATCCTGCAGGACAGGTTCCATCCCTTCTCAGAAATCAGATTAGCTAATCACAGACACCTGGAAAATAAGCAATTAGATATTCTTTATCTAATTGCTTATTCTAAAGGCTTTAATCTCAAAACAGCTATTGTTTAATAACTCTATGATTTGACTATTTTTTGCCTTTATTTTTATATTTTCAGACATTCAGACTAATTGTTAATAATTAATAGAGGATATTCAAATCTTTGGTGGACAAAACCTCTTACACTGATTAACCTCTCAGTTCTAGGAGGTCACAGATACACAGCAAGGAATATGAATCCTGATTCTTTAAAACTTCCTTTATCTTGCAGAATAGGAGGTTTTTATGATGTACTACTCTTTCTTCAGTAATTCTTGCAAACAGTGGTCTTGTAAAACCTCTGGATCTGTCTTACTCTTTGTATAATATGTCATAAAAATATGTCATTTGTTTGTATGATAGGTCAATAAGTGAATGATAACAAAGACTATTTCAGGGGAGCAAAAAAAAAGATAGAGCACAATTATTATTTCTACTTCTTTTTGAAAGTAGGAACAAAGCAAATCATAATTTCATTTAGTGTATATCAAAATATTTTCATGCTGAATTTTAATTTCTTTTTTTATTGTTTGCTTTAATAATACATTTAAAAGTATTTTATAATGTAGCCATTATCTTGTAAATTCAAAGAAGTATCCACTTATATTCTTATACCTGAAAGAGAAGAAAATAAGATTAAAATAGCTTTTAATGTACGAATAGTCTTCTGTTCAAATGAAAGTCCCTTTGGGCAGAGAAGACATAGATCAATAAACTCAGTTCCCATTAACAAACAGTGTTAGTTGATTAATCACCTAGACAAAAGAAAGAAGTGATATCCTGGGCACCACAGAATATATTCAGTGAATTTAGGGAAAGCAAAGTGGATGTTTTAGAATCTCTTTTGCAAAATGTGGATGTTGTGTATGTCAGATATTGTCTATCAGTAAACAGACTTTATTGAAGTATCTAAAAAGGAAATGGAAGAGAGAGCTAAAATTTCTTAGCAGCTGAACCACAAGAATCCAGTTCTGTGTGATGAAAATAGTTTGTGTCCAGAAATCACTTCAGAGTTATTAAAACTAAAGTATTGTAGTAATGAATAGCACAGAATGCAAAAAAAAGCACATGTTAAAGGATGCAGGAACTAAATTAAAAAATTAGACTTGAAGATCAAAAGCACTCAGGAGGAGGAAAAAAAAAATTATCATATTGAAATCAAAACTCCAGAAAACATGAAGAACTCATGGATCTTGTAAAATTTGCAAAGATATAGAGACAGTTTTGTCTGTATTTTAATTTTTTTTTATCCAGAGCCCTGTTTGTTGTCTAGGCAGGAACACATTTCTTTTAATCCTACTAATAATGAAGTTACAATAATGGATTTAGAAAGACCAGCCATGATAAAGCATTATTTTAACTCCACTATAAATTTGCCTTGAAAACTTATTGTGGACAGCCACTTTCACCTTTATTTCACTACAGCCTGTTTAGAGAAACGGTAGATAATCTTTCATAATACAGGAAAGGGAGACTGCAGCTGAAAGAACTGAACAGGTATTGCTCAAGAATACCTGGAAAATTTATTTTACATGCTTGCCTCTTTGTATTTGCAAATTATTCAAACAGCATTTAATGTTTACCAATGAGTTTCTTACACAAAGTGAATTAAAAAGCAGTTTATGTGAAAAATTTAATATAGTTCACCCCACAGATTGATTATGAACACCTCACTTGGAACTTTAACTGTTCAGTCACTGCTGTTCCTGATGGTCACTTAAATCACATGATACTGCTTCCTTTTCCTGTCTGAATGTCTCCCAAATCAAGAAGGAACTTCGAAAAGGCTGCCCAGGTACTTCCTTTCTATTAAGCAGAGGTGTCACAACTGTGGTCAACTGTGGTTATCTAAGGATATTAATAACACTGGAAGTTTGTTTTTTAGGACGTGAAGGCTCTGATAAAAAAAAAAGTAAACGTGATTAAGAGTAAGAAGATAAATTTATTCTCCCTATAGCCTTTTCTTCCTTTGAAAATGCCTGCAAATGTGAACATGTTGTCAAACCTCTGACTTTGCTGCAGTTATTCTTGCAGACAACACTAGGCACCAGGTTCCTTAAGCACAGACATGCCACAGGGCGTGTTGGGTGACTCTAAGCAGCTGAGATGACAATGTGTGCATCACTGATTTTCAGTTGTGATCTAAGCAGCTGAGATGACAATGTGTGCATCACTGATTTTCAGTTGTGATTTTAAGCAGAAAACCTTAAACTGCCATACGGCCATTTAAAATCCATCATCTCAGCCACTGCAGGTAAGCCTGAAGGCTTACAACATCAGAACTCCAGAAGGGTGCCTCAGGCATGCAGAGATAATATAAGAAAACACTCTAAAGAATAACTAACAACAATAACTAAATAGAAGTAGGGGACAACTGAGCAATAGCAGTTCTGAAGCATTTATTTTGAAAATATGAATAATATTATAATATATGTCACTTTTTGAATTCGGTAATCCTGAAAATATTCTGTCCAAATTTAGATTTTTTTTCTGGATCCTTGCTGGCAGCATGATTCATTCAAAAAACCCACACACAAATTTAGAATGGTGCCAAAATACCTAAATGGAAATATTGCTATTTCATTATATTTCTTATTATTTCAATGAGTATATGGTAGGAAACAGCAGAGCACAGATTACAGCTCTATCTCTAGCAAGTCATCTGCTACCTTCCTGTGGTTCTTTCTGTGCTTAACTATTCTGCAAACACCAGCAAGCAAAGCGCACACCATGGCCAGCAATATGGCTTCCTGTGGACAGCTGAGGAAGGGATCAGTATTTTAAATAGGTAGAATAGACGTGATAGTAGGTATCACAATAGGATAACAGTTTTTATTATGGACACATCTATTCCTTAATTTCTATAATATTAAATAAAGATGTTACAGAATGCTGGAAAATAGTTGCATATTAATATTAAGAGTAATTAATATTAAGGATAAGAGATATTTATATGCTTTTTTTTTTTTTTTTTAAACTATATTTCTGTATTCCCAGTAGTATTTGAATCAGTTCTCAAAGCTAGACTCCATACTATTCTATGTGATTCTGGTCTTTGTAAGTGTGGTTGAACAGTTTTTCAAGTATCTTCTTTTATTATGCACATATTGCAATTAGATGTTTTGCATTGATATTTCATTTCTTTTATCTTCTAACTACATCAACTGAGAAGCAGACTCTTCATAATTTCATAGACCTAGTACCATTAATATTTTGCAGTATTTCATTTTTTCCAAAGGGTTTGGTAGTGGGGGATAAGGGAATGAAAGTTTACTGTTGAAGTGCATGTGCAAAAATTACTCCTGGCACAAGAAAAAGAGGCCATCTGTTACTTTTCATCAGGGTGCACAGTGCAAGCATTTTGATTTTCTTCCACCACTGGACTTAAAATCAAAGAACAGAATGTTTTCTTGATGCATGAAGTCATTTCTTGTAAGTGTGTTTTTAAGTGTTCCAGGTATTACTCTTTGTTTTTCCTTAGTGGGATTGTCCTAGGCACCAGGTATGTTGAGAGGCCTCTTTTTCCCTGAAATAGAGAATTCAAGGACTCTTTGAGTCAGCTTATATTAATCATCGAACTCCTAAAATACACTCTCTTCTACACTTATTACCCAACATGGTGGATGCTATTAATTGCTTCCCAGTTTTTCACAATCCTCTCAGTGTCAGTATGAAATCTTCTAGTGAGAAGAACTAGAAAGGCTAATTTCTCATCAGGATTAGAAATTCTGGATTTGTTCTAAGTATAGAAAAGCCTAGTCCATTGACATGTAATTAATATGTACTGTAAAGACTATATCAGACTAACAGTGTCCTAAATCATCAATATACATATAAGAAAAATTTAGAGAGCTTGCCTGACGAAGATAGAATAGTAAAGCATAAGTACATTTTTGCTTGAAGCAAGTGTCATAATACGCAATGTTAACAGAAAAGCTTTTATTTATGATAAGAAAGTACAACAAATGAACAAAAGATTGTATAAATCTGTCAAAGGATTTGAGGGAAGTAGGTTAGCCAAAATTCTCAAAAAGTCTCTTTTTGTTTTCTTAAGTTTTAAAGAGCCAGCAACTGTCTCTGAAGAAAAACAAAAACAAAAGAACAAAGTTAATGAGTATAACAAATTGTGCTTATAAACTGCATTTTCATAATGTTGCTTGTAATGATGTAGATGATTGTTGGAAAGACAGTCTTAATAATTGTTAAAAAGTATAACCAATTCTAGATATTATCACTTCACAATCTTATGTACTCAGTCATAATCTCATGTATTGCTTGCAGCTGCTACTTGCTTTCATCCTTCTTGTAAAGTGGAATTAAAAAGTTGCTGCAAAAACTTTGCAACAAAAGAATAGCTAAGGAGAGAGGTCTTAAATTCTACAGAAAGATCTAGGATATTTTCTCATTAAAGATTCATTCTCCTCAATCAGTCAATATACATAAACACATGTACATATGCCAGTATTTCTTTTTCTTTTGGACTTCATGCTGAATTTCCCTTGCTTTTACTGTTCCTCTGCTTTGCCTATGTAAGGAGAAATTTAAGCATACCTAAAATATCTGTGAGGGGAAGGCAGCTCCTAAGTCTGGATGAGCCAAAATGTAAGCATAAAGAGCTTCTGTAGGAGAATGGAACCACTGAGTTGGGTTGACCCTTGACACACAGCTAGCCCTCCTATCACAGAAGGACAGCTGATGAAGGCAAGATGAACCTAGAGCTTTTATTAACCATGCAACTATATTTGATATTGTATAGACATGGACTGGCCAAATTGCTGATTAAATATAACATTTAGGTCTTGGAATATCTACTGACCCAAACAACTGTTCAACCAAAGAACTGCTGAGCTAACATAGAATAGACAAAAATAGTGGAATAATGATGAAGGAATAAGGCAGTATAAATTCTGTTTAGTTTCAAGGAACTAACTCCCCAGAGGTACATCTCTAGAACAAAGCTACAGTGAGCAAGAAAACAGTGACCAGTTATCTCCAACCTGAGAAACTGACTCAGCAAAAGCAGAAGTCAGTTGGAAAAAACAAGAAAGCAAAGAATGTTTCCTCATAGCTCACTGTTTTCATAGAATCATAGAATCCTTAAGGCTGGAAGGGACCTCTAGAGGTCATCTAGTCCAACTTTGCTGCACACACAGGGTTACCATGTGAGCATGTGGCACAGGATTGCATCCAAGCAGGTACTGAAGATCTCCAGAGAGGAAGACTCCACAGCCTCTCTTGGCAGCCTGTTCCAGTGCTCTGTCACTGTCACTGTTAAGGAATTTTTCCTTAAGTTCCTATGGAACTTTTGGTGCTTCATTTTGCGACCATTTCCTCTAGCTCAGTGGCCACCACTGAAAAGAGGCCAGCCCCATCCTCCTCACTCCCTCCCTTGAGGTATTTTGATACACTGATCTGGTCCCCCCTCAGCCTTCTCTTCTGCAGGCTGGACAGGTCCGACTCTCTCAGCCTTTACTTATACGGAAAATGTTCCAGGCCCCTGATCATCTTCATAGCCCTGTGCTGGACTCTCTCCAGCAGCTCCACATCTCTCTTGCACTGGGAAGCTGCTTAACTGGACATAGTACTGCACATGTAGTCTCACCAAAGCTGAGCAGAGGGGCGAAGGAAGAGATAAAAGATGACTGAGAGATTGCTAAGCAGAAGAAAATCATCATTGCAGACTTCTGAAGCTGAGATGCAACTTCTGTGGAGACGAACTTTTCTTCCTACCAGGGGTACCTGGATACCACATGGCATGAATGCAGACTGAAAGTACCCAGAGATCTAGTGGGCTCTGGAAAGTGAAGAGAAATCAGAAATTTGGGGCTGAGGTTGTTTCTGTTACTGTTTACATTTACATTGCATAATTTTACAGTTCTGATGATAGCATGCTGATGAGTTTTACTAATTCAGTACCATTGACATTATTATTAATTAGTTATTTTATAGGATTGCTAAGGGTTTATTATCTGCTGCCATTCTCATAATTATCTTGTTGCCACGATTACCAGTTTGCATTATCAGTTGTTTTAACTGTAGCATATTGATTATTGTTGAATTGTATTTGTATTTGCTACAGTTATGCTTAAGCAGCAGATGTTTAATAAATGTCTAAACAAGATATGCTATTAAAATCATACCTACCTCTTCAAATAATCTCTTTTTTTCTGGGCAATATCAGGCTGCAGCTGAAGACACCCCTGCTAGCAGTTGGACCACTAAATTCTACTCCCTGTTGTGCCAGTTCTTCATTCAGACCGGCTCTGTTGGTGCACAGACCTTCTACTATGTCTTTCTATGGGTTCTAAATTGCTTTATGATAAAAGTATTAATCTCTGAGCTCCATTCTTCCTCTCCAGCTAGTAAAGCCTGAAGTTCACTAGCGAAAACACACAATCTATCTTTCCAGACCTCAAACACAAATATGTTCCCAGACCTTATGAATACCATCATAGCCCCTCTGACTATCTGAAATGCCTGTCTGTATATTTGACCCCTTCACTCACTGTACTACTCAAGTCTAGTCCAGCTTAAAGTTTGTTAGTCTTTTACTGTCCCATAACCCCACACATAACAGCTTAAGGGAAGGCATGGACACCCCAGCTCCTGCAGCTACTTTACCTTGGCACACAAGGAGTACAACCCATGGTCCCTGCTCCAGAGATGGATGCTGAGACACTCGCTTCACTTTCACTTCACCCACCTCCATTATCTGATCCACATTACACATCGATCTAATGACCACTCCCTCCCACCCTCTCTCATCCTAGATGTGTTACAGATATGGGATCCTTCATTACCCTCATGTTTGTGTAGTTGGTACCTAGATCTTACAAAACTCACAGCTATCACTATGAGAAAGCTGTGTGATCTCATTTAAGAAAGAATTTGATAAAAAAGATAGGGTAGACGATGGTTGTCAGGCTCAGGACTTGATCAGACAAGTGTACTGATCAACCTCTACCTACTGTCCATTTTATAGCCCTTCCTGTCTATTCACCTCTTTGTTCCTCTCCATTCCTTCCCCCAAATATTCCTCAATAAATTTTGCATAATCTCAGAGAACCCGGTGAACAATATGAAATCATGTCTGCCTTTTTAACAGTTTAAAAATCCAGTTTGGCTTTCCCCAAAGTTATTCCTGCAGTTCCTTAATGGCTCACCAGTTTGGGGTTTTTTTCTCTCTCTTTTTTTTTTTTTTTTTGCATTGTCTATCTTATCCTTTTTCTATCATGTTTATGTCTATTCCTTTTTCTTTATCGCTTCCCCCTTTGCTTTCAGTCACTTTTGCTCTGGAGAGGTCCTTGTTCGGACGTTAATGAAGCAGATGCTCTCACATTCCACATAGTCTTACAGATGGCATTGCTTGAAACCTTTATTTTGAAAGAGCATCTTGCACATCATTTAGTGTTTAACTGTGTTAAGCTGTGTCATATTAGATTAAAACAAGTACCAAAAAATGAATACTGAAATCTCCACCCGCCAAAGAGCCAATATTCAATGTCAGTCACCATCAAAACAATCTGTGAGTCTTGGACACATCTCTTCTCATCATAGAGCAATTTGATCTGGAGTCTTATGAGAATGAATCTCTCTTTCAATCAGGCACAGTATCAAATCCATAGATACTTGCTGGGCTATAAACAGCTGATGGATTAATTTGGTTGAACCTGAAAAATTTTACAGAAGAGCTCCCCTGTTTCTTATGGCATACTTACAGATACTTCCTTTGCTTTTTAGGAATTCAAGGGAAAGTCTTTCTCATTGTGCTACTGATATAAAGTACAGTGTGTTGAGCTGAAGTCTAACTAGATTTGACATTTTAATTGAAGAATGATAAATGTCCTTCACCAAACTTTGTAGAAACTGTTCACAGGTGACTGACTGCATAATAGATTTAATCAACAGCAGCCTCAAGATGTGATGTGAAATTCTTTTTTAGCTGCAACTCAGAGAATGCAAAACTTTTCTAAGGGAGGGCTTCATGTTATTCTGATGTGAAGAGTATATACTTTTTGCATTATTTTCATTATTGGACTGTTCTTACCTCAATTACTCATTTGGTTATTTGTTAGTGTTAGTGTATTTATCGGTAGGTCTGTAAAAGTTTACAAACATTTGCAAATGAACCTAAATTGTATCTGCAATTAATAAGAATTTTGTAGAAGCAATACTAAAGAAAACATCTTTTTATTTCTTGGGTTTTTTTTTTCTCAAATGAAGGAGACTATTGAGTGTATTTTCCTATTACATCTGAATTGTAAATAACTTTTTGTCTGTTTTCATAGAAAAAAGAAAGTAGAGCATGTCTCCTCCTGATTAAGAAATCTCAGGCAATGTAAAGTATGGTCCCTGGACCACTTTAAATTTCTTATTTATTTCACCACAACAAATAAGTAGCACATTGTTTGTCCTCAAGATCACTGCATAGAAAGTGAAAAAAAATCTCCAAAAGCTATCAGATCAATTCCTGCAAGGATTTGCCATGTTATTTTACACGTCACAATTAGCATTTTCCAATTGAACTTCTAACTAGAATATTATATATTTTCTGCCTGGAAACAACGCCTCAGAGTCACTCCAGTCTTGCAGTATTTTAAGAGTGCCTCTACACTGACTTTTAAAGAAATACACAAATCATTGGGAATTTCTAGTGAGTTAGTGGGTTAAATTAATTATCAGAATATCTGTGCGACTAACCTAAGTGAGGACTAGGTATGCCTGTATAGACTTAGTCATGAACAATTAGAAATACATGTAGTTTCTGATGCAAAAAAAACTTGATTGACTGGAAGCTCTCTTATGAAATTAATCATGATGGAAACAGATTTAATATGTAAAATTTTAGACGCACAATAACATTATCAAAAATTCTCTATTCAATCAAATATTTTCCAGTCTTTTAAATAGTTATATTGTTCCATATCTGACCAAAATAAAATCATTGTACTGAGACTGACAGTAGCAATTATCCCATTTATCAGTGAAGTGATGCATGAGAAGCACCTATACTTGGAGGATAAGAAGAGTTTTGTATGAACAGTCATGTGCATATTGATTGCATTATGAAATGCTGAATATTTGTGCACAGCACAAAGTAACAGACAAAGTAAGACAAAGTAACAGAAAAAATGTTTGCAGGAAATAATTTCTTAACAACTGACATCATTGTTAAATTATATATAAATTATGACAATGATAAATCTAGCTGACAAAGTCAGAAATAAAATACTCAAGTATAATTACCTTATCTGCAACAATTCTATAAAATGCAACTTAAAATTATGACTAGGAGATTTAATTTAGATTTTTTGCAAATCTGTTTTTTCTTTCAACTTTAACAATAACTTAACAATATCTACCCTGTGCCACATCCTCTAGGTGTCCCTGCTGGAGCACGGGGGTTGAACTAGCTGATCTCTAGAGGTCCCTTCCAACATTAACCATTCTATGATTCTGTGACCGGGCAGAAACCAAGAAATAAGTTAGAAATATATAAAGAATCCATATTGTTTCCTTGCTGGCCTGGGGGAAAAAAAAAAGAAAAAAGAAAAAAAAGAAAAAAAAGAAAAAAAACACCATACTTCCCATACTTCTTTGATAGCCCAGGAAAGAAAGAAAGAAAGAAAGAAAGAAAGAAAGAAAGAAAGAAAGAAAGAAAGAAAGAAAGAAAGAAAGAAAGA
>JAVCKT010093681.1:0-14226 GCA_032273925.1 Rhynchotus rufescens
TGACACTGACATATCTGCCTTCTGGAAGCAAGTCCCCAACACTGCGCTGGCTGCCCGGCTGCTCAGGATTAGACATCCATGAATAGGATTGGCATGAGGCAACACATCCAACGGCAGGTGCCAACCCTGGCAAGAAGTAGTGCCAAAAGGTGGAAGCAAATCTCCTGAGCTCTCTGTGGTTTGGACCACACCACTCTGTGAGAACCTGCTGTCGGTGCAGGCAGTGAAGAGCTCCGATTTACCCATTGCTGATCCAGCACCTGCAGTGGCTCAGGCCACCAGGGCTCCTTGTGTCCATCCTTCTGCTCCAGGTTTTTCGCAGCCCTGAACAGATCCCAGACTGTGCTTTGTTCCTTGGATTCCCAGTCCCAATCTGCTGCATAATCTGAAAAAAACAGAGTGGGGTGAAGGGACCAAACACAAGTGCCTGCTCCATTCTGCTGCCTTTGCTCTGGGAGCAGCAACTGGCAGCAGAATGGCAAGAAGGACAGTTGGAAGCTGTAACAATTTAACCTGCTCCAGGGAGCACTGCCAGCACCTGTCCCTGAGATTTCTTCCCTTTTTTAGAATGTCTAGGAACAGGGATTTTGTACCCCTACTTGACACCTGATGGCTGGGTAGAGTTTAGGACGAGGAGCAAGAGGCATTGAAGCTGTAGGATTTTAGACTTTGGTTTTATGTTTATGCAACCTGAGGCTGCTCCATGACAGAGAACTAGAACGTGTCTCCCCGTGGTTGTGAATGGAGAGCACCTTCTCTGTTGAAGACCCAGCTGGGATGGGGTTATATTATGGCCTCATTCCCCAAGTTGTGGGGGATCCCAAATGGGCGGGAGGTGCTGGTACAAAGGTGCATCCTGCCATGCTCACACACATGCTGGGCATTTCCAGATGTATTGCTCCAGGCATACAAGTACTATGTTCTAGTTTCCTCTTGTGTTTGGTGGTCAAGATCTTTTAGATAACTAGTCATCTGTCCTGTTTCCTATCATCAAAATTGGAACTACAAGATGCCTTGATATCACAGTAAGAGAGGCAGAGACAGTCAGAGACTCAATTATTCCCACATCTCAACCATTTCAAAATACTCCTTTGTCAGAGACAAGGCTGTGCTACAGCTCTGCTGGGCCTTGGCTATAATAACCTATGAAGAAGGTCCCAGGAGCTGCTAATGCTTCCATGAACCTGACAAATGGCAAAAGTAAACCAAGGGCTTGTTTAAGGAAGCAAAAGTGTGGCTGCTTCTGCTGTTAGGTGGAAATGAGGCATGCCAGAATGATCAGAAAGTGAACTGTTTTGACAAGGATGAAAAAGACTGCTAAGCCTTCCTTCACAGGATCTCACAAACATGAACCAAACAGCCTGTGTGAACAGACTTTGAGAGAGCTCCTCAGAGCAGGAGATGTTTAGTCTTTGGTTTTACAGAAAAAAAAAAAAAAGAGGAAGTGCTACGCATATTGTGAATGCTTATTAAATAATTACATAGTAGATATATAAAAGCAACTATAACCTGGGTGTAAGGTCAAGTGCTCAAGAAGGTCTATGTTCCCTTGTGCTTGAAGGGATGGACAATTGTGCTTGAAACAACTAAGGCTTCCCAAACTCTAAGTAATTGAAAACAAGGTCTTATGATGTATCAAGCAATCAGCTACCAGCTGCCTCTAACATATATTGAGGGTCAGCTTCTTGACTAGCGTAAATGAACACAAATCTATTGAGGTCAATGGAGCTACGTTGATATTTTTAGGTAAATAAAGTGTGGTTCTCCTGCTTTTTCAGCCTCCTCTGGAGCTGATGATGTGCCATCACCACAAGAAGAAAGGCACATCTGCTGTGGAGAAGATCAGCTTAGCAAAATCTTGATTCAAACACAACTGAAGCTTCATTCACCCATAGCCACAGGGAGCTCTTCCTGAACTTGCATTTCTCTGGAAGTTTCTTAACGAGTTTCTTCAGGTTACAAGCCTGAGTTAATATATCCTTCCTCTGAACAGGGCATTTTAGTGTTGTCATGACTCACACTTTCAGGCAGCTTGGAAATGCCTCAAGACTGTTAAGTTTATTATCACATTGTTACCCTATCAGTCAAAAAGCAAACACAAATCCCTTCACTATTCATCACTGAATGAATGAGAAAAGGTTGAAAGAGAATTATGCTTTGGTTATTCATTGAGACAGGGAAAAAGAAGTCGCAAAATCAAGGTGTGTTGTGCAGAGTGAGAAGGAGGGATTGCCATGTTTTGCTGTCATCTTGTTGGAGTTTTGTGAGCTGGCATGGGAGCACTGACCTCCAGGGGAAGGGAGGCAAGGACTCCATGCTGCCAGCCTGGCACCTTCTCAGTTTGCTAGTGTGAAAGCTTAGTGTTCACTTTGTAATTCAGCAGCCCTTCCACTGAGGATGGATAAATACCTTCTCAAGAAGGTCTTTTGCAAAGGAGATATTGATGAAAGTCTGGTGTAAATAACCCTTTTACACCATTTTATCAAAGGCCCAGGCACCTTGATTCTTACATTGGCATCTCTTTGTTGGCTTCCAACTCATGCCCCAGTTGGAAGCTAGTGCTGATCAGGTCCTTTAAGAGGCTGAGGTATGGGAGCCAGCATCCTTTAGGGGACTCTACTGCATGAAGTCTTGCTTACAAAAAGGGACATTCATCAGAATATTCATACATGCACCTGTTAAGTTCCCCTGACATGGAGATCCCTCTCATCGCCTGAAAGCCAGGCTACATCCCCTATCGGGAGCAGCACTTGATGCCAGCCCAGGAACAGTGCTGGAATGGAGCCATGAGGACAAACACAATGGCCTCCTCAGCTTCATAAAGTCATGGTTGAAGTGACTGACACGTACCATGGATGGAAACATCAAATCAGGGCTTATCTTAGCCACCCAAGTCAAATGTATCAACTGGAACAAGCTTCTGAGAGGCACAGCCCATAAGCAGGATCACATCAAAAACCAGTCTCTCCAAAAATGTTGCTCCTTTCTGAACATCTCTGTGCAGACAACACTGAACAATAATCTGCATGTAGTACTGACCAAAATATTCCAACCTGGTCTTAATAGGATCTTGTCCCTCATCACCTTTCCCAGAGCTGTGTTTCCTTTTCTCTTTAGGCAACTGTCCTTCAGTTTCTATGAAAAGATGTCAGCTCCTGAAGTCGCATTGCTGATAGCCCAGGATCTGGGCCAAGTTTGAGTACAGGATCTAGACGGACCACTCAGTTTGTGAGAGCTGATTAAGGTTCCTGTGTTATTTTCTGTGTGGATGGTGACAGATCTTCACTAGGTGCTTTGCTCTGGTAGTTCCTTCTGATAATGCTGACAGCTAAAGCAGCAAGAGTGGGATTCACCACTTGAGACATCTGAAGTGTAGAAGCTTACACCTGGACCAACTGTCTTCTGGTTTCTCTTAGTAGTTGCTGGAGGGAAGCAGCCACCATCAGAGGAAAACTCACCTCTTTTAGATGTCTGCCTTAAGATGAGGTGGCTGTAAAGCCTTTTGACTGGATAGTTTAAACAAACTACGTGGTGAGTTGTCAGAGAATGCATCTGCCTCAGGCAGAATGCAGGGATCACTGGAACAAAGTGCTGGGGTTATGGGAGCTCAGCATGTAAAGGCAAAAAGACCTAAGAATCCATCCTGTCTTCACTATACTGCACACTATACTCCCTCTCACGCCAAACCTCTGCGTATTAAATGCAATAGTTTAAATTGGACTAATGCTGCAACATACTCAGATGACCTAGAAAAATTGTGATACTTCCTCCAAACTGTGCAAAAAGGCATAAAACTTGCATGGTTCCCTCTGCATCCTAAACCTAGTGATTTAATCTTTCTTGCATTAGACATGGGAATTAAGTGACCCCCTTTCAGCCATCCTCTCAATTAGCCAGATAAACTGCACTCTGTTAAACCTCAACTTCACAGAGTTGTTTTGCGATCCCAAGTCATTTTGTGATTCTTTTTGAATTCTTCTGAGCATTTCCCCATCCTTCTTCAAGTGCAGACACCAGCAACTTCATCCACAAAGGGACAAAATCATTTCTGTGTTTCTACTTGCTCTCCAGAACTGCAGAGCTCCTTCACATGGCATTCTTCCACTGAGAGCTGAAGTCCAGACAAGGAGTGATGACCCCTTAAATTCCTTCTCTGACACTGTGTTCTCAAGAGAGTCTCACTCAGGCTTTAGACAGAACCTGAATTCTTGGTTCCCACCTACACACCAATATATTTTAATTGCAGTAAATGTTTTTTTTCTTTCCTTTTTTTTTTTTTTTGATTAGCTCTAAACCAGTTGCATTAACCATGTACAAGCGCGGAATATATTTGTTCTAATAAATATCTTATCAGTGTGTATAAATACCTCAAGGGAGGGAGTGAGGAGGATGGGGCTGGCCTCTTTTCAGTGGTGGCCAGCGATAGGACTAGAGGAAATGGCTACAAACTGAAGCATCGGAAGTTCCACAGGAATTCAAGAAAAATTTCTTAACAGTGAGGGTAACAGAGCACTGGAACGGGCTGCCCAGAGAGGCTGTCGAGTCTCCTTCTTTGGAGATCTTTAAAACCCGCTTGGATGCAGCCCTGTGCCACGTGCTCTAGGTGACCCTGAGTGTGCAGGGGGGTTGGACTAGATGACCTCTGAGGCTGAGGTCCCTTCCAACCTTGGGCATTCTATGATTCTATGATCCAGTTTTAGATACCACTAACCACTGTTACTAGGAAGAATTTTTAAGGAAGTAGAGGAATAGTTAGGCACATAAATTTATGTGGGGTTAGGTGTATAACACTCTCACATCACTTAGGAAATATAATTTTTTTATATATATATATGTCACAGTCTCCTCTCCTCTCCTCTCCTCTCCTCTCCTCTCCTCTCCTCTCCTCTCCTCTCCTCTCCTCTCTTTCTCTATAGAGCTGCTTTCCAGCAGATTGACACCCAGCATGTACTAGTGCATTGGGTTATTCCTCGTTAGGTGCTTTTGTTGGACTTCATGAGATTCTTTTCCACCCATCTCTCCAACCTGTCCAGACCTCTCTGAATGGCAGCACAGCCCTATGCTGTGATACGCTATCGGCATTGGATTATTCAATAATTCTTTTGACTGTCTCATAAAATGTCTATCCATATAACTATCTTGTTATTTTTATTTTTTTCTCTAGCTAGCTACCTCTATCTGTTTTTAATAGTTTATCAGCAAAGAGCAAGGCCTTCAGAACACTGTGGTGCCTGCTGGCAAGACTATTAACCTTTGTGATATAATTTTTTCTTTTCTTTATAGAAATTCTACCTGCTTGTCATGCCTTTGTCTTCTTTTCTTTAGTCTGGCACTTGCAAGTGTCTGTAATTACTAATGAATAAATTGATAATAATGGAGCTCACTGTGGTTAATCCTTAACAGATTGTATATCTTCATCTACATAGACAGCAAAGCCCAAACACAGACCAGGTGCTGCCCTCAAATGAGAGGGCTGTATATACTCATGTTCAAAAGAGAAAGAATCATCTCACATTATTATTATTATTATTATTATTATTATTATTATTATTATTAGGTTGCTTTTAGAACTGCTATTTATATGTGAATAAATTGGGAAAGAGAATCCAGGTACATTGAAGAAGTCCTCCTATACAACTCTAGAAACAGAGAAGTAGAATACTAACCTTATTATTGTGTTTGGAAAGCAGCAAAAGATGATCCCAAGTGACCTTAACTATATGTTCAAATGGTGCAAAGAAGTGAATGTTTTATAAGCAAGCCAGACAAATAGACTTCTTTAAGGGCAGAAATACATAAAAGAATAATAGTTACTTGAAGTAATTAAATAAGTATTTAAGAGTATTTAGGACTTTGCTTTATGTAATCTTACAATACTTGCCGTTTTGCTGTTATTAATTATTATTTTTTATTATTTCATCATCATACAATTACATTAGGTTTCACAAGTATTTGAAAACTAGGTTATTCATACATTAACATAAATGACAAGTCCTTAACCTAGACTCAAGGTATGCAATAGATGAAAGAAAGGGAAAAAGTAAGTAGACCATTTTGCAGGCCTAGTAATTTGAGGAG
The DNA here is from genome assembly GCA_032273925.1 of Rhynchotus rufescens. Taxonomy (NCBI): domain Eukaryota; kingdom Metazoa; phylum Chordata; class Aves; order Tinamiformes; family Tinamidae; genus Rhynchotus; species Rhynchotus rufescens. The sequence goes on from JAVCKT010093681.1 coordinate 6,079, forward strand.
AGGTATGTCTTAGATGATCTCATTTCTGTAGTATCTAAACAAATTAATGGAGCTGAAGTACAAAGAGGATAAATAACTTATTTAAGTTCACATGAGAACTTCAAAGAGTAGCAGGGAATTGAAACCTGTATGGTTAAGTCTCATGCTAGCATCTGGGCCCTGAAGCATTTTACCTCTTCAAGAGACGGATACCCACTGACAGATTGTCTATAATTGCACAGTGGAAATTGGAAGCAGAAGACGTGGCTTCTAATTGACTGGTCTAACTCCTATCCAAGGAAGATTCAGATAGAGCAAAAATAATTATTCAGGCATTTTTTTAGCAAATTTATAGTTCATCAAAAATTATATATATCTCTAGATGCTGATTATTCTGGAGTTAAGGTATGCATTAATTCAGAGGATGCACATTTTAGAGGTGTTCATCAGGAAAAAAAAGTTCAATCAATTTAATTAAATTACATTATTTTCTGCAGGGGAGCGAGAATAGTGGGAAAAGCTCAGTGGTGCATCAAAGCATTTATAAGCAAAAAGACATTGATCTAAAAATGGCCTTAAGTATGCTGAAATTCTGTTTATCATGAAATTTTCAAAATCTGGATCAAAACAGATGTATTCTCGTTAGTCATTAATGCTGGCAATTATATGTAGTTGCTTATGAATGCATCTTGCACGATTTGCAATTACCGTACAAACTAGAGAATTATCCAAGGAGTTCCTATTGTATTCAGGAAACTCAGCAATCCTGTTTTCTAAAAACAGTAGCTTATTTAGCTTTCATGCCCTCTACTGTAAAATAAAACATAAATCACATTTTCTTTTACTTTCCATCTCAGTCCTTCTGAATCCTTTTTCTTCAGTCCTGTTTTATAAATGACAAGAAGCCACTCATCTGACAACAGAAAAATCAGGTTCTGGTTTCATCAAGAATAAGTATATTCAACCAGACCTCTTCCTTAATTTCTTCTATTTCCATATGGGTTCAGAGCAGTCATTCTAGCTTGACCTAAACACATGGTTCAAGTTCGGAGCTTCCCCAAAGTTTTGGGTGGTAACTATCTTCTTTTATTATTATTATTATTTTTATTATGCTGACTTTTACTCCCTTCTCCGCTATATTGGAAGGTAATAAGAAGTAATATTGTATTTGTGTAACCATTTTTGCCTCATTCTTTTTTTACCATGACCTTTTCTTCTGTTCTTATGGCACCTACACAGATAAGATATATCTATAACTCCCACAGACTGCAGGAGACTCACATGCCATCTAATCTCTGATTGAATGCATTTGAGTATACTGCTTAAATCACTTGTTTTTCCCAGCTTGAATATCAGTACAAACTATCCCTTTCTTGTTTATTTTCAGTGTCTTGATTTTCTAAACTTTCATTGGGAAGAAATACACAGAATTTAGTTTAATCTAAATCAATGTATTTTGAATTGTGCCCTAAAAAGCATAAAACATAGACTCTACTTCATCTAGTACAGAAAAGCTGCAGATTCAAAGGCTTAACACTGAGAATGTCTTACCTCTATATTTTTTCCCTGATATGTTTTGGTTACTAGCATTTCTTCTAAGTGCTAGTCTATAGAAAATATGAATGGAGACAGCTGTAAACTTGACAGACCACCAAGATCTTTGAAGATCTTGACCTGCTGGATAGCTCTTTCTTGAGTCTCTATTTAGATCGTGTCTGTCTTGCTCCGACATCAGTTCCCAACACTGTTTGCATTATCCCCATCTTTCATTCAGGTGTCAGTAAAGCAAAGATACCCTCTGTTTCCCTTTGTGATCTGTTGCTGATTTCCACATCTCTGCACACTTACAAAGAGCTTCAAATTGAAAAATATAATTTAGCTGAATATTCCTGTAAGTAATTTCAGTTGAAACTCATTATGTTTGTATAAGAGAAGGGAAAAAAAAAAGTGATTTCATCAACAGGCACATATTTCATCAGGAGAAAAGCTGCCTTTTATGTTGTTTGACAAACTCACATCTTGGCATTTCAACAGTATTCTATGTTGTGAATAGGCTTTTGAGTATAAATCATTTTTATTGTAGCATGCACTGTGCTTGATAATAAACTTTTAAACACTATTTATTGTGCTACCTGTATAAAACCGTTACCTTTTGGCTAACAGCAATAGTTTATCTCATGACAAGTAATGATTTTAATAAAAGGCTATGAGGAGCACTGATATTCCACGAAAGCCTAACAGTTTGCACTGATTGATGCTTTTCCCCCCAGACCAGTGTGTTATACACAATTGCCTAATTCTATCCTTTCTCTGAAAAGGTCTAATTATTTCCTGTCAGCTCTTGTAAAACAAATGATGTTGTCTGACCAGCAAATACCTGCATAAGTAATCAGACAGAGATAGAATAAAAAAGAAAAAAAGACATCAACAGCTTTCCCTTTCACTTTTCAACATTCAAGTGCACAACTTTTCTGTGACTCACAAATTGTGTAGAGACCGTTGCCCCTCCCTGTCAGCTGAACCTTGGAGGCTTCACATGGCAAATTAGCCTTCCAACGTTTCATACAGAAGTGACAGTCCTGGAGTGGTATGACTGATAACACAACTGTCTAAAGCATCTCCTGATGGATCATGGGGCAGTCATTAAAACTTGTGGATGTGTTTTTTTATAGTGGATGGATTTGTTGTTTCCATGCTCAATTAAGCTTCTAAATCCATATTTTGGATCCACTTACCTTCTAGTAGATGGGAGTCATCTTATTTTTTCTGCTCAGCTCACTTGTGGAATGACTCACGAACTACTGATGTAATTCTTTATCTTTAAGAAGGTTAACTGCATGGGTCTCATCCAAAAAAAAAAAAAAAAAAAAAATTATGCTTGTTTCCTTAGCATGGTAAACTTTATTCTTGATGCCCACTGATATGTTGGAATAATAAATGTTTATGTGCTACGTCCAATCAGCTTAATACCTAGAGGTAGCGAGGCAACTTCTGTAGAGATATCTGTAGGTCCAGAGCAATAATCACATTTAATTCATATCTTTTCAACCTCTTCATTTATATTCTGCTTAATTTGTTAGCATCCTCTCTAAATTCCATATGGCTGTGAAGGAAACAAGAGCTGTTGTGCTTCTCCAGATGGACCTGTTGCATACCTAGAATCAATTATTTCCACTATGACTTTTAAAAGAATGATTATTTATAATTTTATAGGTGATTCAAGCTATAACTTAAACATTTATGGTGACTTTTTTATTGGTTAAAAAAAAAGCAAGGTTCTGGATATTGTAAAACCAAATCATTAAAAATTAATCATTATTAATCATTACTATGAAAAGCACATGTGATTTATAGCTGTTGAGTTATGTTTTGCATATAGAACTTGCACCAATGCAAAAATTATTGGTCAACGAATGCAGGAAACTATTGCTGTTTTCCCTAGGTATTTTCATTTGAACAGAGAAATGTTATGTGTCACTTAAAAAAGCAGGCATATGAATTGTTTCCTTTGATATGAAAACAGAAACTCAGTTTTTCTAATTGCATTGTTCCTTTGAACTTTTTTTCCACCAAAGAAACTAAGAACTTACTCTGCCTGGATAGGAAATAACTTTTTTTTCTTACTGGTGCACGAATTAACTGCAGATTACGATACATAGGTGTCTCTATGCAAATTAAAAGTTTAAACTCCCATTCTAGTCATCAGAAACTTAATGAATAAAGTAAAAACAGCCAAGGCAACCATTCTGCTCAACCCAAAAGTGACACCTACAGTATTGTCAGCAGGAGAACTTCTGACTTTACAGGACCTAGTGGCAAGTTCATCACCTTGCTCATGTGGGGACACCTACCTGCAGACACCTGGCCTCAGACATCTGCACAGCATCCATCCCCACTGAGTGCATCCTTCCCGTGGCTGCTTTGAAACACAGCAGTGCAAAACCATAAGGCAGCTGGGAATCTCCTTGTTGTAAAACCTAATCAGCAAGAAAAGTAGCTCAGAGCAATCAAGAGAGGTAAAAGCACAATAAAGGTTTTCTTATGATCAAATAGAATTTGCTATGGGTTTTTTTTTTTTTTTTTTTTTTTATTTTTCATTTTGACAACTCACTCTTGTCTTGTTGCTGGACACCAACGAGAAAAATCTGGCCCCATCTCCCCTACACCTTCCTATCAGATATTTATAAACACCGATAAGATTGCCTTGAATTTTCTCTTCTTTAGGCTGAACAGTCTCAGCTCACTCAGCCTCTCTTCATATGACAGATACTATACCTAAGAAAGGATTCAGAGTTGTGAATCTCCATTGGATGTATGTACATTCTTGAATGCATAATAAGCCACCATAATCATGGATAAAGATGTTTTTAAGACAGTACATTTTAATCATCTTCATCTTGGCAAAAGATAAGAAGCATAGGTACTTCCTGTAGTATAGAGACTGTTTTATTATCCTTTTTCAGCTTTCTGTCCTTCCTGCTTAGTTTACAAAGATACAATACTGAAAAAAAAATGAATCTCATAGTGCAGTATCAGTCATTTTAAAGAATTCAGCACTACTGTGCAAAAGGTTTATGTGAATTTGGTCTGTGATGCATTCCCTTCTTTTTAAAAGAACTACATTAAGTATGGCTGTAAAGTAAACACAAGCCAAACCCATTTGACTTAAATATTCTCTAAGAACAGAAAAAAATCTGTTCAAGCAAAAATGATGTTTTAATTTCAAATTTGCAAGTTGATTTTCTAAAGTAGTTTTTTCTTCATATATTTTACATATTTTACATATGCATCAAAGTTCATTATATGAATATTCAATATTCAAGTGAAGTGGATAAAAATCTTTGTAAATATATATACTGACTGATCCCAGAATGAAGTATCAATCATTTGAAACCACTGAGTCAGAGCTGTGTAGATAATTATTACTCCATACTTTCAAAACTGTTCTTTGAAGAAGAAAGTCATGTGTGAGTTTGACAATACACAAATATGTCGGCAGTTCTGCATGCTTCACATTTTAATAATGCTAGATTCTGTTTAAATGTTCTTTGAGCCTTTCCCAGGGTTTAGCCAGAAACATCGCCACACACTGAAAAAATGAAAACAAGGCACTATTATCAACTCAGCCACCACAGTGTGTCTTTTATTTCTGTATTGGCAGACCTTCAATACCTGTCACACCATGAACATACCTCCCCATTAAATTATGCTGTTGGACCTAACAGAAGGGGATAAAAGGACCACAACAGAAACAAAAACTTACTTCCCAAACCAGTTTTGAAAAGTTAATTATGAGTTAGTAATAAGAAACTCTGGTCTTACATAGGATATTTAGAGAATGTTTGAAAAATAAGAATCGGGTCAGATAAAGCAATCACTGATCTATGATTACAGCCTGCATTAAAAACAAACTGAACAAAAACATTTCCTGTTGCTTAGACAGGATCAGTGAAATGTGTAGGAGCCTTTTTAGCTGTCACATAGTTCACCTCGCGATTTTTTAAGTTTGCTCTCGTTAGTGACTTTGGAAGAGCTCGACAGAGCTTCAGCCACCCGCAGTGTAGACCTCTGTGCTCTCACTACAGAGCTCAGCTGCCTCCCTGCAGGCAACTCACCCTGTTTGAGATGTCTGCAGGCATGAATTATATTAGCCAGAACAGACATTTGTAAAATGTCATTTGTCCAAAACGGGTAAAACGGGCTGTTCTTTTGTAGTAACTTGGGTTCTTTATGGACATCTCAGGTTAGATAAGGTAAATCTCATCTGAATTCCTGATGGAGACCTTTCTAGTAATTTTCATCAAATGACGTTCCGCTGGCCTTTGCTAGCAGTCTTACATTATAGGAAAGGCAAGCAAGGAGTCAAGACAGTCCAGTCTAAGAACAGAGAAGAGTAGCTGGCTTGGCCAGTGTCGGTAGCCTGGCCCAGCGCCATTAGATTAAGGTAGAAATGTAGACAGGAACTTAGAAATAGCATCCTATAAGGTGTATTGATATATGCAGTATAGCAAACAACCTAAACTTTCAGTACATAATCATAAATTCACTGTTTCCAGGCAGTAAGGCAGGGTGTTTTCATTTTTTATGTTCTCCTACTAATTGCAGGAAAAAAAAACCCAGCAGGTTATTCTGTCCTTATCCATTAGTTAGAACCACTGACTGCTGGTTAATATTTTCTGATAATTTTATGTTCTTACAGATTCCAGTTTAGTTTAGCTGGTGCAGAATATTAAGAATTTGATATAGTCATCAGGAAGTTTGGAATTGTATTTTGAGAAACTGCTTTCTTAATGGTGCAACGTATCAAAGTGACTGTGAACTTTTGCTGCTGGAGAAGATTATACATGATTACGTGTCTAGTTAAAGATAGAAATAAATTGAAGCAGAATAACAATAACAAAATAAACAGAACAAAACCCGCAGCCTCATATGCATGTGTAAAGCGATGTACTCCTCAGCCACAGAAGAGAATAATCAGCTGTTCCTGCAGTGGCAAGAAAAGGCTTGACAGCTGCGGACCAATTATGGCCCCTGCAACCCTCCCAAGCTGTAATAAAGAGCCATGTTTGCTATTGTCTTCCAGGCACGGCAGAGTAAACAAGATGACTGAATTGCCTTGGAGGCAAGGAGGACATTTCTTATGCTTAAAAACTCAGAACTGTCTTTGGATGTGTTTGTATTTCTCTTGGAAGACAGAGAATTTTCTGAAATAATAAATTAGGTACATTCCCCAAAGAGATATCCTTAAGAAGTAATTCTGACATGTGGTTTTCAGCTCCCTATCTTTCTGTTACTGAACCTTTAATTCTTTTCTCCATGGAATAGTTCCATCATGCCCCACTTTGCCCATGTGAGCTTACCCCACCCCATCCAAATTCCTAAGTGAAACCATACCCTGAGCTTGAAATATTCACAGCACTTGTCCAGAATACTTAAAATTATGCAGGAAAAAGCTCTCATTGATCAAACCTGATGACATTACTGCTGCAAATGTTTGCAATGGGCTTCATTTAAAACTTGGATTAACCAGCTGCTGCATTTGGCTCCAAACTTTCTACCCAAAGAGAATGAGGTCAGAGAGTCTGTGCGAACATGGGAAGCTACAAAGGAACTTTGAATCCAGTGCATTTAAAAAAAGAAAGAGTTTTAACTATTGCTGTAGGGTGTCACTCTCTGGTGGTAAAACATAGATTTTTAACTTCATACCCAGAAGAAAGCTAATGACTAAGAGGTACTACTTAGATTCTCTCCCTGACTGCAAGCCCATATAAGATTCAGTTCACAAGAAGCCTTTAAAAAGTTGCCTCAGTGTGGACACTGTGTGTGTGATAAATATAAGATCCAACTTTATCACTTCAGGGCAGTAAACGAAGTGTATTTTAGCCTGTAGAGTTAAATCATTCTTGGCACAACCGAGCAAAGCGGAGAGGGAATGAGTGAAGATAAACAAATTTCACATAGAATAAACCAAAATGAACCATCAGAGATAGCCAGTTGTTAGTGGAAAAGTTTGGATAACCTTTTAAAACATTTAAGCTGAAAGTAGAAGAAGTATGCAAATTTGGGCCATCCTTCTTAATAACACTTCACAAGGATGTGCGATCATCTGTGGGTCCAGCTTCCCTTTCTAAATTTCAGGATCAGTCAAATTCAAAACTTAAAAGGCAAAACCTAGTCAGAACAATTGAATTTGAGATCATTTTGACATGGAACCACAAACTGTCCCCAGATTCATTCCAGTCTGGACCTGGCTGTCATTTAAAGATCTGAAAAACCTAAGTAAACTTCCTGATGAATCTAGACTTAAGATTTCATAATGAAGCTCAAGACAAAATTATGGTCATTCCTGGATTTGTAATGATCTATCTAATAATCTAAACCACGAGGTTAAAGAACTTCAGGGTTTCAGAAGGACATTTAGGATATTTCAGGTTTGTCCTTGGAAATAAGATGTTGTTTATGTTGGGAAAATACTGCTTTCAAAATTAAAAGTGAAGAATCATGTGGGTTTTGCAGGGTCAAGATATTCTGAACTTCTTTAATGTTGTCCGAGCTTAACATATATCTGAGACAACCACACCAAATTCAGACAGGCTGTTCTGCAAACACTGCTAGGGAAGCGGACTTAAGCTAGGAATGCCCAGATAATCCAAAGGATCTGAGACTTGG
>JAVCKT010093702.1:0-14225 GCA_032273925.1 Rhynchotus rufescens
GCTTTATGCTCTTTCATTTATTTCTTTTACTTTACTGGAAGGACATAAAATCTCTGTTCTCCAAGGCAGGCAGAAGTTTGTACAAAGCTCTGGCAGTGCGAGTACGGTGCAGAGCCTCGCTCTCCAGGTCCCTTGAGGCTGGCCAACCTCTCCCAGCTCCTACACCTTGCATGGGAAGTGCAACGGAGACCCCAAAAACTCAGAAAGACCTTGGCCAACTGAAGAAATGGTCTGAATAAACAGATACGTGATGCTGCAGGGTCTAAGCAGCTCAGTGGGAACAGCCAAGTGCACAAGTACAGGATGAGAAAGCACAGACAAGGTCTATCCAAGCAGGACTGGGGGTTTTAATGGTCATGAGGTCAGTATGAGCCAGCGGGTGCTGCAAAGTTTGTGTTTTTTCCTGCAGCTAAACAGCAAATGCCACACAGAGATACAATAATGTGCATTTTGCATGCAAGGTAGGCAAATATGCTCAGAAACAGTGAGCATATGAGTGGTGTCTGGTCCAGAGTATGGTGCTTCAGGAGCAATGACAGGAGAAGGAAGTCCAGAGGAGAGCAACCAGTATGATCAGATGCCTGGGAAGCATGATGGAGGAGGGAAAATGGAAAGAACAAGATGTTTAAGCTAAAGAAGAGATTCACCATTGGGCATAAGAAGAGCAGTTTTAAAATACATGAAAACTTACTGCAAAGAGCCTGGGTCAGCCTGATCTCCAAGCCCACGGCAAGCAGGGATGGATGTGACTTCAGTTTTAGCAGCAAAAGGTTCAGATCAGACATTTGGAAAAAAATAAACATCAGGAGAGTGTAAAAGAGGAAGGAAAAAGAAGCCCTGGAGATGGAGATGGCTGAGTCCCCTTCCCTGGAGGTCTTTACGGCTGGTGCAGGGGACACTTGCCCAGCTGCCAGTATGAGCACTGCTGGGCGCGTGACCAGCTCTGGAGCTTGGTGATGCCCTTCAGGCCCTTCCAATACGTTTTTTTCCAGGAATCTGTGAGCTGAGGAGAGTCACAGCAGCAGGAAATAAGGTGACGTCTCCTTTTCCCATCTTTCTTTGGTCCCTGTATTGCTCAAGCCAGCAGCTTTTGCTCTGAAAGCCTGCATCAGTCATGGGGCTGAGAAAAGTGGGCTGATACTTTTGCATTCCAGTGACTCCTCTTGATAATATATGTATTTTTTAATGTCTTTTTGCTTGTTCAGCAGGAAAAAAAAACCCTGCTTTCCTGGAGGCGGGTGAATTGACTGCTGCAGACAAAACTAAACATAGCATTGAATGGGTTTCGGGAAACGAGCAAAGCAATCTCCAGCTTGAAATAGTAGCAACAAGGGTTTTTGGTAAATGCAGGCCTGGCAGGAAGGAATGACAGAAAATGAAGCAGCACACAGGAGATTAATAGTGTAGTGCCAGCATCCAAGGAAGCAGGAATGGGAAAATAATACAGGCAAATATAAGCCTATTAATTTGAGCTCGTTGGTTTTGTTAAAGCCATTAAGGTAAATGGGAAAAGGGAGAAAATGCCTTGCAGATTTATCAATGAATAAGAGCTGTGGCAGGCAAACATGGTAGTTTAGTAAGATCCCAATTTTTTTCTGTTTGTCTTCACCAGGAGTCAGGTGTTGACCTCACGACCACCAGAGCCACTCAGTGCTGGGCACAGTCCTGTCCCACTGGGCCTGAAGGTGCTCCGGGCCTGGGATGAAGTGGGGAAAGCTGTAGGAATACACACAAAAAACAAGAAAGCAAAATACACTCTCCCCTCCAAAAAAAAGAAATTAAATACCGAATATTTGACATTCACATTTAATATTTTCAAAAACAGAAATACATTTGCTTTGCAATACCTCCAATTTGCCCCAAATAAAAAAAGTTCAGTTTAACTGAAGTGACTTTTTGCAGCCAACTCTTTCAATGAAAACTTTTCAACCATCTTCCCATCCTTCTGAGGATGAGGAAATAACGAATGAAAGCAATGAAAGTAGCTTTGAGGAATGTGGTGTTAATAAAACAGCATTTCCTTAAGCCAGCTTCTTAACCAAATTTGGAAATGATTCGCTTTAATATCTGGGCTTGGTGAAACGATCATGAATATTTGAAGTTTGAGTTGTGCAGCTCAAATTGTAGCCTCTTCTGAGAGTCACATGATTTTTTAACAAGGATGTGTGATGGAATGAACGAGCAAACACATCTTCCTGAATACTTGTTTGTGCCAGCTTTGGTGCTTAGTTTCTCTCGATGCTGATGCATGCAAGTTTGTCTTTAGCAAACAATTCTTCCAGGAAAGCCACTTCTCAAGTTCTGATGAAATATGAGGTATGAATTTGGCTGAAAATCATTTAAAGATGTGTAATGTCCACTGAAGAATGTTCCTAGCATCCCCCAAATTTGGAGAAAAACACTAAGATTTACCTGTAAGCGACACTGGAGTGGCAGTGCTGTATGTGTCTGTCTATGAAAATTTTACTAGCTGAACTCAGAGTCAGCTTCAGGAGAGGTTGATTGCTTCCCATGTCTGTTAGAATCACAGAATCACAGAATATTCAAGGTTGGAAGGGGCCTCTGGAGATCATCTAGTCCAACCTTCTTGCTCAAGCAGGCACACCTAGAGCATGTGGCACAGGGCGACATCCAGGTGGATTTTGAAGACCTTGTTCAGACCTTTGAAGACCTAGAGGTCTCAACGTGAGTTTTATTTGTGTGGTTATTGGATGTTGAGGTTGCTTGCTGGGCATCGGGGTGCTGTAGTTGTCACCTCCAAAGGAGATGACACAGGAGCGAGTGTCGCGGTTCTGATACAGCCGGCCCAATTCTGCGTCTTCTGCCATCTCCTCTTTAATACTTCACTGATGGGGAACAACAAGGTCCACAGAAGATGAGAGCTTGGGGATATGGATAGTTTTACCATTTGTGGTACACTACATGTTGCAACAATTTTTCAATGAAAATTTATTTATAAAGTTTGGGAAAGACAGACTACCTCTCCTCCAGATTTCCTTCAGGAGGAGGCTTTTCTAAAGCACGTTGTAATTGAATGTAAAACTGTTTCATGAATATAAAGCAAGACGTGTGTGATCTTCCTTGTGCTTGGCAGCCCAGGCTGCCACTGCTCTAGGATAGGGCAGAGTAAGCAACTGAGATTGAAGAAAACAGATGCTTTTCACACCATAAAGGTTAGTGAGGCTGCAAGAGCCCTGTTATCTCATCTACTTGATCGCCGAGGTTACAGCTATTTTTTCATCTGTACAATGGCTTGGGTTTATTTCCTTCATCTCTTTGGAGAACAGCTCCATAGGTAAGCACCCCAATTTTCCTGTCCTAGCAGATATTCCTGCCAACATTGGTGATATTGTCTTGCAGCTCAGTTGGATTGTTGCAAATTCATCTTGGCAACGGGGATATTTCCAGAAATTCTTTGTCTCTGTGTTTCACTGGCTGCCTTAAATTATTAACAAGATGCCCTTTCAAACAAAGCTGCCAAGCCAGCCACTGTAGATGCAATAAAAGGCAAAATCTTTGCAAAAACACCATCAATCCCTTTTGTTGAATGGATTCCACTTACTGACCAAAGGAATTACAGAACAAGGAAGAAGAAAGGAAGAGAAATAACATGCTTGGAAATAGGAAGCTGGATACTGATACATGATGGCCTCATGGCAGCCCTTTGAGCATGCAGATAAGATACATTTGGGAATAAATAAGGGAGAATGTTCAGGAAAACAGCTGGAAGGAGCAGTGCCAGATGGTTAATCCCACTAGGGAAGACTAGTATTTTTCTCATAAAATGTGAGGACCCGATTTTCATGTTTGTCAATATTTACGGATCTCCGTCTGTATGCAAGTAGGAAAATAAGGTCTCAAATAGCACTCTGTGCATGCTTAAAATAAGCTCAATTTTCTGTGCTTTGCTGACTCAACCAAAGTGGCCTGATATTTTGAAGGGCTGGGAACGCCTAAATCCTCTTCCAGTTGCTGGAAATGGAGGATGCTGAACATCTCTTAGTGTATCTCAGAGTGATCATGAGAAGACAGGGCTTTATATAATGGGGCAAACCCTCCAGGTACCCATGACCCTGCTCTCTTTCTTGGTTTTGGAGCCCTGTCTGATATTACAGAACAGAGAAAGGCTCAGAGGAAAATAAGGGGACAAAGAAGAGAGAAAGAGTATAAAAGTTGCCCTGTATGGAATATTTTATTATTAAATGTTTGCAACTGCAAACCACTATGATAAGCCCAAGAGAAAATCAATTTTTTAATAGTTACCTGCATTTTTCTTATATGGCTTTGATGTAACATTATTTTAGAACATTCATAAAGGAATATATCCAATTAGCCACAAATGTATTTTTTACCTGATGTTTGGATTTTCTTTCACAAATCAATGTTTTTAGACATTCTAAGATGATTGTAAGACATGTCTTGGAATCTGTTGGGTGGGGAGTAGTTGCCTTCAAGGTTGAGGAGCACTTCCATCCAACTTGAAATGTAAATGATTGGGTGTATGTGGGACTTGATGTCCCACTTGATGGGTGTATGTGGGACTTTGGGAGTCAAAAACATTATCTGGTGGGACAAAAACATGATTTCTGAGGAGTGTGGAGAAGTTCTGCTCTTTGCTGCCTGTGATCCCCCATGTCTTTCCAGCTCATCATCAGCTCATACTCCAGCTCATGCTTGTGGTCCAGCACAGTGGTCCACACAGCCCATGCTCCTCCTTCCAACCAGACCCCACTTTAGTGAAATGTATCTGGTAGGCTGGGTCCTGCTCGGGTCCATGAAGAGGTGGAAGAGAGGATGACAAACTGGATCCAAGGAGGGCAGTTTGGGAACCCCAGAGCATGGGGGACTACAGTCAGAAGTGCAATGATTATATTTATCTGAGTAGATAGAAGGGGAAAAGATGCAAGAGAATGATCCAGCGCTACCCAGGAGGCTGAGAAATTATCATCCTCAGGGATATTCAAAGCTCTCCTGGACATGGATCCGAACTAACTATGAGCAACCTGTTTGAGCAGGAGTAGAGCTGGAGACCTCCAGAGATGCCATCCAGCCTGAATTATTCTCTCTTTGTGGGACTTTAAGACTTTGCTGTGCTGTCTTTTCTCTGCTGTGCTTTTACCCACCCTTCTGGACTGCTTTTACCTTCTTTCCTGTTATAAAACTGAAGGCAATTTTGCCAATTTGGAAGCTGGCTGCTGGTCCAGGCATTTCTGCACCAGCCAAGAACTTGGGTTGCTTCTCAGGCAAAGCTGATGTCTTGTCTTTCTGCTTCACGGACTGAATTAATGAAGATACTATTATGTTATTTCATTATTAATGAAAATAATGAAAATATTATTTTTGATTGCAACCTGAGACAAAGCCTTTTCAGTATTCTCAGGAAACCGAGGCAAACAAGCTTGCTTTGTATAAGTCCCAGGGGTTTATTATTCCCCTCCTCCCAGTTCCACACACCATTTCCCTTTTACTTGAGTTTGGAAATCTTTTGCTCCTTTAGCGAAAAGTCAGTTTTGGCAAATAACACTGTGTGAACACAAACAAAGTCCTGTGCCGTTTGCTACAGCCCCACAGCAGCAAAGGCCTGAACACAGGGCAGCAAGGGCTCGATTTTGCCCAAAACTTGGCACGTGCCTGGGATTTGCCCTCTTTGGAGGCACCAGCGACCAGCTTCTGTGGTAGCTTCTGTGTCCAAAGCTTCTGTACTGGAGTTTGCACTAGTGAAGCTCACACTGGTTTCAAGGAGGAACAAATGGCACAAGGAGGGTTTTTTATGTCCTTTATAGGATTGAAAAGCTGAGTTGTCAGTGTGTGGTGAGAAGATGCTTTCCTTGGGTTTTGCATGAGCACATTTAGGGAGCAAAAGCAGGGACAACTGCCCACTGTAAACATGTGCCAGCATATTTAGGAGAAGGTGGACCTCTTTGCATGTTTTTAAATACCTTTTTCTTGTCTACCTCTTCTCCCCATCCTCCAAGGTGCCTAACGTGGCCACCTCCTGGGGACAACACTCTTGTGCCATCAGCATTTCACAGGAATAGGTGGCGATGGTGGAGGAGCGAGAGGCAAGGATGGAAGAGAGCTGATGTTTGATCACAGGCTGCACCATCAGCTCGCGGATGGAAAACAGCAAAAGCCGGATTTCTCCGGAGGCAGAGGTGTTTGCTCCCATATGTCTGCACTCTCAGGGTGTTACTGCAGTTGCAAAGTGGCGACACTCACTCATGTCAGCTGGTTGTGCTGGGTGAAAGCGGGGAGAGCAAATCCTCGGGGCCGTCACCTCTCTCGTGCTGCGGGCAGCTTGGTTCGTTCTCCAGGTGTGTGTCTGGGAGCAACGTGCACCTCCGCTTCTCTTCTGCATGTGGCAACGCGGGATTTTTCATCCATTTTCGATTTCAAAAATTTCAAAAATTTTTCATCAATTTCATCATTTTCAGAATGGGAAATTCCAGCATGCCAGGGAAGAAGAATAAAAATAAAAGCACCTTATTCCTCCCTGTTAGCAGCTGCTTGTGTGAAGGGAGCTGAGCGGGGCTGCAGGACCCTGAAGGCAGCGCGTGTGACACGGCGCGATGCAGACCAAGATCTACCAGGTTTGCACGTCTCCAGCCTTGCCTAGCTCGGGATAAATCCCCTGTGGGAAATAACGTTGTATGAGGAGCGGGCACAAGGCGTGACGTGGGCTCGGTGTTCCCAGGGAGCCCGTGCCGGCGGGAAGCGCCGCGGCGGGGACGTGCCAGGGCGGCCCAGGTGGGAACACCAGCTAGAGCGCCCCGTGCTCTGCTCCTGGCTTGGGAGATGTGCAGCCCCACACCATTGCGTTCACAAAGGCAGTTTTGCAGCGTTGAGCTGTACTCACGAGCCTTAATTTCCTAGGTCTGACACAAGCACAACCTGCTGTGCTATTTATCTGCACAAAGTGGGTTTTTTTCCTAATGACGGGAAGTCTGGGAGCTCTTTATTGGGCTGAATGGAAGAAAATGTATATTTGAGTCCTGAGTAAAATATCAAGCCTGGTTAAGCTCCCAAATATGTTTTAAAGGGATGTTTAAATAAAAGCAGAGAGAATTACCACATATATATACAGCCTCTTTATGCACAGGGCTGCAGCTCCTTTTTTTATTTATTATTATTGTTATCCTTTAGAAATCTCATCTGGAATTCTTTTAGGAAAAAAAAAAACCCTAGAAATTAATGTGCCCATGACATTTCTGCCTCCCTGCCTTGTTCTAAGTACTGAGGGTGAGAGACAGCGCTGGGGACCCAGACCCTTGTCAGAGCTCCATGGTCTCTCAAAGGTTAGGCTGAACATGGTCTGTCCATGATGGGCTTTGCACAGATCTGCCCCCAAAACTTCCATGTCCTTGGGAAGGGTGGATCAGATCCCTCATGCTTAGCACCCTGTTGACTTTTCCCTGCTACATTCCTCTGTTGAAGATAGCTGGTGATTGCTGGGAATGCTCTTGGTCCCCCTTTTGTGTTTTCCTTGGCTGGCAGGCATGGAAATCTGCATACACAATTTGCTGAACACTTTTAATTTCACACTGTTTCTGAGTCACTCTGCCTCCTGACCTGTCGCAGCAGCAGATTAAGCTGGGGTTGGCCTTTCTCTAATCTGCAAATTGAGAAATTTGTCCTGTATATCCCTTAGTTATGAAACAGCGATTACATTAGCCAGGATGAAATCTGAAGGCCTTCGACTGCTCCAGCTCAGCACATCAGCAGCTGGGAGCGGGAATACATTTCTCCCAACAGTGAAATTAGCTGGGTGCATTACAGAAGAGTGTTCACCATCTCTTTTAAGTGCTGTGCTTAAGGCCAAGATGTTCTTTGTTTATGCTTTGGTAGGAAAATAAAGCCTGGCTCTGTGCTCTGTTAGTGTAGGAGTTAATACATGGTTTTGTTTCCAGGCCATTTCCAAGTTGATGAGATGTTTGCAGGTCATCTCTCGCATCCGAGCTTGGCCTAGTTGCAAGCGACCTCGCAATTTTGCCTTTGCTGGAGACTGTCACTTCGTCGGGCTTGTCTGTTCCCCTGCTTCTCTCCTGAGCATCAGCCAGAGGTTCCTTAATGTCCCTCCTGCCTTAGGAGTCACAGCGACCCAGGTTGGTGCCTTCCCACCCGATGGCTGCCCCAGTGTCACCCCTACCTTCAGACACCCCCATCCTTCAGACACAGCCCCTTTGACACGGTGACAACGTGACTGCGATGCCTTCTCTGCTTGCTATTTTCCATCTGTTTCCCGGGCACAAGCGCAAAGAGCCTCATAATCCCCGTGCCAGGCAGGGCTACGGGTAGAGGGGCTCCTCTTGGGAAGCAGACGGGCCAAGGGGACCATGGACAAGAAGGTGCCCTAGTGAAATCTGGAGCAGCCCATTCCCAGCACTGCAGGATGGGGTGGGAAGAGCTGGGGAGGATGCGTGTGTTGGGAATGGAGGGGTCACCACCATTCCCCAGTCTGCTATAAACTGGTATCTCCCAGGCAGGACCTCTGGGAACACAGGGACTTTGCTGCATTCTTCATATGTAGTGATGTGTCTAATGAATGGTAAAAGGAGAACCTAGACACATCCCATACGGAGCTGTTTTCCTCATTGGAGATGGCGTGGACTGTAGTTGAGGGGCATCCCAGCTTACACAGGGCAGCGTCTGCCCTTTTCCACAATGTTTTTCTCGACTTTTTGCTTCCCAAAGCCCGAATCTCTAGGTGTTTGTCACTCAAAAGATGGAAAATCTTTGATCTAGGGCCACCAAGAGCATGCAGAGACACAGCGCAGTGCAGGGGAGAAGGAGGGCCATTAGAAGCCCCTGGAGGGAAGGACAATTTTCCATGTCATCACATTGCAACTTCTTTCATATCTGGAAATAAACACAAACAAACAAAATGGGATTTTGGCTTCTTCAAGGGGATTCTGGCCCCCTTGCAGGCTCTGGTGTGTCCCTCAGCCCACAGAGCTGGCTGGCAGCACCCGTCAGTCCCGGTGCTTGCACAGCTCCTGCTGAACTTACTTGGAAGCTGGTCCCGAGGAAACTTCTGGGATTCCTTTGCAAAGGGCAGCTCTGCTAGACCCGCTGTGCTTTGCTGCGTGTTGGGCTGCCCAACAACAGGGTGTGTGTAGGAGGGGTGCAGGCAAAACAGACAGGAACCTGCCTTGCACCCCGCTGCATTTGCAGCTCCTGCAATAGTGATGCAGCGGGTGTGCAGCCTGGTGCATGGTGAGACTTACATTCATTGCAGGAGGATGAGAGCCCCCCGGCCCATAGCCCCCGAGCCTGGGAGCTCTGCAAGTGCCTAAAAGGAGATTACGGAGCCTCATTTCCCAATGTTAAATGTTAAATGTTAAATAGGCTGCGGAGTTAAGTGTTAATGGGCATGTTAAATAGGCTGCGGAGACCTCATGCGCAAATAGGTGCTGGTTTGGGAAAACACGCGGGTTTGCTGTGCTGTGGCTTGGGAAAAACGTGGCTGGGGAACCCAATGCAAGTGTCAGCAGGGACTGCACACGCAGCGGGAGAGCAGGAGCCCCAGCAACGGAGAGCAACAGCCCTTCCCTACAGCACAGTAATGGGCTCTGCAGCACCTCTGTCACGGAGAGGTCCCCATCCCAGTGCCGCTCACGCGTTGCCCACCGCGCTGAAACCTCCCTTCCATGCTAATGGGCAGCCCCGGGCTGCTTCTGCGTCTGCATCAGCAGGAAATTAATCTCTGCCCGCTGCCAAATGCTGATGTGTGGGAGAGCCCCGGCCTTTGCTGGCTGGGCAGAGACCGAGCTGCTAATTAGGAGCCCAGGCTGCACCGTCAGGGCTGCCCTGAATGGGGATTTAGGGCCGTGCTTTGCAGTAATGCTGATCCCGTTAGCAGCACAGTATGGCAGGCGCCTATATCTGCACTTGGGACACCGGTCTGCAGCTAACCTCAGGCTTGGTGCCTCTCTGTTACCGCTCTGATCCCCCCAGATTTTCATCCGTGCAGCTCTGATGTCTTGCAGACTGCACCAACCACACACCAAACACATTTAAAGTCCATGGAAAGGGGTCTGAAAATTATTTGGCAGCAAAGAGACCCATAGAGAGGCGACGCTTCTCTATACAGCACCAGGCTCCCATTTGCAAGGAAACACACTGGATTTTCACCTCTGCTTATTGCTCTTCAACTATAGAAGTGGACAGCTACTAAAGTAGGTCATACATTCGTCATGGGCATGCACAGGTTGCACACAGACGGGTATAAAGCAGGTAATGCTGCTGTGACAGCAAATTGTCAAGGGGTTTTGGATTCAGGCCCTGCTGGTAGGGACTTTCTCTGGCTGAGAGAAGAGCTCCTTTGCAGCAGCACATGGAGAAATGATGTTGGAGGGTTTCTCGCCGGCGAGCAGAGCCCTCCAAATCAGGCCCTTATGTAATTATGTGCTTTTTTGGATTCCAGATCCTAAGAAAGTCTTCTGTTGAATAGTATGTTTCTTGCTGGTTCGTTCATCTGTGAATTTCCGTGGCAGGTAGCATATAAATAGCTCCGAGGCACAAGCGATTCACGAGTTCTTTTCAGAATACAAAACTGAGTCATTTTCAAGCCTCCTACTGTAGTTCTTTTAAAAAATGGGCTCATTATTTTAAGTGTAAAATTTATGCCTGAGAGAGAATGAGGAATTCCGGCCTTAAGTTTGTGGGTCCCTCAAAATGCCTTGTTTGAAAAGCAATAAAGAATAAAAGTGTGTGTGAGCCGGCTAGGGAAGCGCATAGGCAACATCCACACATCGCTGCCATCGGCTGTGCTGCTCAAGAGAAACCAGGGATTCTTATTCCCAGCCCTTTTCCATGCAGGGCAGAGTAATCCAGCTGGATCCCTCCATCCACCCCTTCTGTCTGCCCCCAAACACCATTTGACTTTCTGCTGTTAGGGCAAAAACAGGGCAAGATCTATAGGGACAGAGGCTGCTTGGGCAGGGCTGGTGCAGAGCGCAGAGCTCATCTGTGTATTCGGTACAGCCTCCCTTTCTGGCTGGAAACTGTATTTATCCAAGGGACTGGCTAAATATTTGCTGTCAGTGCATAGGGTGTCCAAGGCTTCCACAAGCAGAGGGATAAAACTCAAGAAAATAGGAAAAAACGAAGAGTGGTTTTCTCTAGGGTCCACGTCTGTGCAATACAACTTTAGCTGCCCTGGTAATAGTAAGAGTTGTAATAATAGTAGTAACAAGGTGGTGATGTTGTTTGAACACACTAGGACAGAGGAACAAGAGTAGTTCAAACAGTAGGAGACCTCTGAACAGATTAAACCACCTGGGACTTCTTCCTTTGGGTGAAATACCTCTGCATTGCTCATGTGTAGATAGTTGAGGGCTTTGTGTCATGTATCATTTGGGAATATAGGAGCATCCCAGGATAAATTTCAGGGAGTGTGTGGGGATTTATCCCCCCAATCAACACTTTTTTTTTTCTTTTTCTTTTTTCTGAGACTGTATGCATCTCCAGTCCAAAATAGGACCCTATCAAACCCGTGAAGAGAGTTTTAATGGGATATATGGGTGTCATTTTCCTTCCTTTTGTCTCCAAAACATTCCTGACTGGCTGCTATGCCCATAGCAGCCTTGAATCTCCTTTACTAAATGTATAATGCTCAGATCCATTGGAATTACATCAGTAATTCCTCAGTACATCTTCCTGCAACGAGGCCTCCAAATTCTGCCCTGAGCGTGTGGAGCAAGAACAGACCGTCACTCCTGTGGGGCCAAAGCAACACGGGCAAGTTCTGTGGGCCATGAACATCTGCAACAACTCTCCAAGCTCAAGGAGAAAATTAAAAATAGCCTGACACTTTTCATGCATTTTTAGCTTGTTGTTCTGCTGACACGAGCCGTGTAAGTGAAGCCTGAATGAGTCACACGTCAGCAGCGCTCTGCAGCTTGCTGGTTTTGGGCTCTTTGAGGACTCCTCACTGTGTTTTCACTGCTACATCTGCTGTGACCCAGGGACCAAGCCAGGGTCCCTGGAGCAGTGAGATGTAAAGCTGTGTCCAAAGGGATTCAGTTACCCTGTGCTTTTGAGTGAACGTTGGAGCCATGAGCAGACGTGATCTGCACAAGATCAGACTCCCTGTGCTGTGTTAGTAAGTGGACAATGAAATCCTAAAGCTAATGTCCTTGACAGCTGCTCATGTTTTGATAAAGTAAAATAGTATTCCTATTTAAGAACAAAGTGAATAGATTTGAGTCTATGATGGAAAATAAGCACTAAGCAATATACTGTGGCAGGTCTCCTGCAGAGACATCTGACTTGTTGGCACATTGATCTTTGCTCCGGGAGGTTGCACAGATCCAACATTCAGTTTCTTTGCCAGGGAGTTAAGGTAGCTGGGATTGCTGAAGAAAGATGGGGAGTTGCCACATCTGACCATGGGGTCTCAGAGTACAGCAGATATGAGGTGGAGGTGCAGAGACGTGAGCCCTTGGCCTTCTCCACATGGCCCAGCTGCTGGGGAATCACGTAAAGAGAATAAAAAAGGAGAGGATGCTAAGGATCAGTCTTGTGTTCTGGATTATATTGTGATATGGATTATTGTTCTTTAAATCAGAAGGAAACATTAAATCATCTTGCTTGGTGTCCTGTAGAACTTGTTCCTGAAGTTTTCATCTCACAGTGTTCTAGCAAGGTCAAACCCACTGTGCGAGTAATTACCTTGGAATTGAGTGTTTCTGTGCATGTTCATATTTGAGAGGGATTGGAAGAAGACAAAGCATTTTCATTTCCTCCAAGTGTCTGATATATCTGAATTTATATCTCCCTCAATTTGGCATGGTCCAAAATGGTTTCAAATAGATCATAACTCAAACGTGCTGCCCTTTCCCAAAGCAGGTGTAGAAGAATTAGGACTAACAGAGTAAATAGAGGGAGACATTACATGAGGTGCAGCTCATCTTCCTTGACCGCTTCTGTGCTTAAAAATAAAGTAATTAGGATAGTGAGATAAAACAGCTCTCAAGTGTTTGCTCAAGCTCTGATCAAGTGTTTGGTTAAAGCCTATCCAAACACCAGCACACTGATATGAGTGTGATGCTTCACCTCATTAGTGCAGGGATAGTCTTTGATAATGGGGATATTTATTATTCATAGTCTGCTGCTGGTTGTTCTCATCATCAGTTGAGGGAGACACCGTCATGTCTGCTAATTGTTTAGTTCCACTGTGGCTAATGAGCACTGAGTATATTCCAGATTAACAATTTGCCAGAGCTCTGCGGGTGAGAGAGAATAAAGTATTCAGTGGCAACACGCAGATAATGAACATATTTACAGAAAACAGAGCTGAGTGGTGATAAAAAGGCCCAGACACCTGGGTAATTTATTCTGAACTAACAATGTAGTAGTAAAAGAGGTCCATATCAAATTTAATATATCTGTTCACAGCGGGAGGACGTCGTTTGTGAAAGATGTGGACATTCGGTGTCTGCTCAAGAGCAATCCAGCTTTTTCTTCTACCACTGTAATGAGTGTGCCACAAAGAAAATGTCTTGCTAATTTATTTTTGGCACTAGATAGCACTAGATTCTTATGTCCAGCCCTCAGAAAACTGTGGCTCTCATATTTTTAACTTATTATTATCATAACTAGCTGACAGCTTCAATGAAAATCAATGTACTATTGAGATTGTTGCTCTATAAACATGTAGTAGGAGAGATCATCCCTCTAAGGGATGCACAACTGATGTGTTTCCCATTTCTCCGTGTCCACCTGTGTCTTTTTAGACCTCAGCTGATGTGCTTGTGTGCAAGTGTATGTGTTTCTATAGACCAAAGAAATGGACACCAGACTGGCAGGTTATTTTTAAGGGAGTTTCTCTTTAGAAGCTATGGCTTGGAAATCAAGCTGGTCCACTTGACAAAAAAACATTTTGAACTTTGAGAATTGCACTTAAATATCCCGAGAATGATGTTGTGCAGTGACAGGGGAAGCTGTCATGGTCTACTTGTCTTCCTGGCACTACGTGAGACATCCAATCCACTGAAGTCCCTGTTCTCCATGAACAAGAGGGAAGTGGTTGCGTAGCACCTGGATCAACAGCAGCAACATCCATCCCTGTGCTCCACCTCCGCTTTAGGTAAGCACTGCAGAGCCTCTGCAGAGCCCGTGTTGTTCCCACCTTGCTGTTCAGGAGAATGCCCAGGCTTTCCAGGCTGGCTTTTCTTTACAGTATCTCATCATAGTTGTCAGTTAGGTCTGGATTAGTGGGGATG
>JAVCKT010093743.1:0-14223 GCA_032273925.1 Rhynchotus rufescens
CAACCTCTCTGGGCATGCTGAGGCAAAATGCAGGTGACTATAATGCATCTGCATCATTTCTGTGTCTTCAGCTTTCATGTGTTGCTAATGTATTATGGGCTGGGAAAGGCTGTATATAAAAGGGTGAGTATCCACAGTTGCAATACTACCTTGGATTATCTCCCACAGGGTTCTTGAGCTAATGTTCTCACCTGGTTTGGAGTACTGTTCTGACTGATGTGAAGGAGGCAATCCTAGCGCACATGAAAGCCCAGCCAGTTCCTACTGCCATGCTGTGCAGCTCCAAGAACCTCTTCACCTTCTCAACTCTATCTATACCACCTATTGAGGCATGAGCTGTGAAAACTTGTCAGTAGTGTAAGTGAATAGTATTTTCTGTCATCGTGGCTTGGGGGGAGGATATGTAGGGATGTAGTTTCACCAGGCAGAAATGGTTGTATGGGATCACATGCATGGTCTGCTCTTGCCTGGCACTAAAGATGCACAGATCAGAGAAAACTCCAAATGTAAATAGCAATGCTATCTGTAGAAGAAACTCCATTCTGTGTCTCCTGGGCCTGACTGATCTCCAGCTGGTTCCCTAGTAGACTCAGTGTCTAAGCTACTGAGTCTGGAAACACACATACATATATATAAAAAGAAATGTCCTTTGTTTATTTGTAAAAATGGATTTTACAAGGTTCATAAGTAATTACTATAAGCTTTAAAAAGTAGAAATGCTAAGGAAATGAGAGATACAATTTATGACAGTCTCCACACTGCAACAAATCCATTATTATGTAGGTTTTCAAGTATTCAATGGCAGTCCAGATAATTCTTAGAACATAATCACTCAAGAATGTAATCATGAGTACACAACATCTATAGCAGAGAGCATTAAAAGCACAAACCACCTTCTGTGTAAGTGTTATGAGACAGTGGAAGAAAGCCACAATATTCCTAATTGCTGCTGGAATGGAAAAGCTTTTAAGAAATGTAATTAACCCATTACTAATAACATCTTTTCTGTGATGATGGAATTTCTAAAAGATGCTCTTCAAGGTTATTTGTCATTATGGAAAGATATTCAAAATCATCTCAGACGGAAGGCACACAAAGCTAACAGCTTAGTTTTACTATGTTGCTTTAAAGAAAAATAACATTACACTGCTATGTTCAGCTGATGTTATTGGTATATGATCAACTGTTCAACTGAAGTTATTGTTAAGGTCAAAATAAATACATTGTATATGCACAGTAATTATGACTGAGAAATAAATTATATCTATGCTTTTATGAAAGATTTGTTTTCAAAGCTATCAGCCAAAGAACAGAAATGCTGAGAAATAATATTTGAGCTTAAAAATGATCAAGTGTCTAGCCTAGAATTTCTCTGATGCAGTACCTAGTGACTCAGTGTGAATGCATATGATCAGATCACTGCTTCTTCATTAAAAATACTGAGACCATAGAATGCAAAGCAAGTTTGAGCAAGTTTGTGGATGCTACCAAGCTGGGTGGAGTGGCCGACACTCCAGAGGCCTGTGCTGCCATTCAGAGGGACCTAGAAAGGTTGGAGAGTTGGGCAGAGAGGAACATCACGAGATTCGATAAGGACAAGTGCAGGGTCCTGCACCTGGGGAGGAATAACCCCAGGCATCAGTACAGATTAAGGGTTGACCTGCTGGAAAGCAGCTCCACGGAGAAGGACCTGGGAGTCCTGGTTGACACCAAGTTAACCATGAGGCAGTAGTACCCTTGTGGCCAAGAAGGCCAATGGGATCCTGGCTGCATCAGGAGGATGTTGCCAGCAGGTCAAGGGAGGGGATCCTGCCCCTCTGCTCAGCTCTGGTGAGGCTGCACTGGTGTACTGTGTGCAGTTCTGGGCTCCCTAGGACAAGACGGATGTGGAGCTTCTAGTGAGGGTCCAGTGGAGAGCAACCAAGATGATTAAGGGACTGGAACATCTCTCGTATGAGGAGAGACTGAGTTGGGCCTTTTCAGCTTGGAGAAGGCTGAGAGGGGATCTGATTAACGTGTATAAGTTAATGAAGGGAGAATGTAGGGAGGAAGGGGCCAAGCTCTTCTCATTGGTGGCCAGTGACAGGACAAGAGGAAATGGGTATAATTTGAAACTCAGGAAGTTCCATCTCCAGATGAGGAAGAACTTACTTCCTGTGAGGTGGACAGAGCCCTGGAACAGGCTGCTCAGGAAGGGTGTGGAGTCTCCTTCTCTGGAGGTCTTCAGAACCTGCCTGGACCCCACCCTGTGCCACCTGCTCTAGGTATCTCTGCTTGAGCAGGAAGGTCGGACTAGATGATCTTGAGAGGTCCCTTCCAACCTTGAACATTCTGTGATTTTGTGATTCCGTGTAATATAGGTGTATATCTAGAAAATATATACTGAAATAAATATATATGAATTAAATATGTCTATCCATTCTATATTTATCCACTATCCACATCATATACAAAAGTGTACATGTGCTCTGTTCGCTTACTCTACATCTGTGGTAAGGATCTCTTAAAACTGAGGAGTATCCTTGAGAGGGGACCTGCTCCAAGGGAGATCTGGGTATGCCTTACAAGGAGAGCTCAGTGGTCTCTGGAGATCTACATGCTTATGGGATGATTAACTTACAGCATTTTTTGCCCGTTGGCCAAATGGGCTTGCACAAGCTCAATTAGCCCTTGTCTATTGGACGATTTGTTACCTGTCTCCCCTGTGTCCACCCCCAGCAGGATGCAGCCATCAGGGCTGTTGTGCTGGTTATTGTCCAAGTAGTGGAAGAGACTGGGGAGGCAGCCATGACGATCAGCTAATACCACCCATGCTTAAGATCCAGACGAGTTGCAATCCCTGACTTGACATGGGAGGGAAGGAGTCCAGTGGCTTCAGCAGCATTTGAGACTGACTGCCCTATCAAGCCCATTCCTCACAAGTTGCCGACAGTTCTTGCCCCACTAAGGGCTGGGTAAGCCTTTCGCTTTAAGCCTTGCAGCTTTGCATCCAACCCTCTACTGCAGCCACTATGGTTCAGAGCTAATTTCGAGCCTGGGCACACGTTTACAGGGATTTTATTGTTTCTAGGGATGCAGCTATATTTCTGTCTCCCTGTCCTGCATCAGTTCAAGCCTTGCTCCACAGCCTGGCATTTTTTCTTACAGAAAAACAGATGTTTCAGATGACTATGTAGAATCATAGAATACTTAAAGTTGGAAGGGACCTCAGAGGTCATCTAGTCCAAGCCCCCTGCGCACACAGAGTCAAAAGTCTTCTCAGAAATATCTCCATGTCTTCTCAGAAATATCTCCACCAGCAAGACATGGCAATTAGGCTTGCAGAGCAGCTCCCAGGCTGCATGGTGGAATTCAAGGAATAAGCCAAAAAAATAAAGTTGTACCCTGACACAAATTTAGGTTAGCTCTCTCTCACCACTAGGGTAAGCCAAGAGAAGAAGTGGAAGACATCCCCTGCATGGGTGGCCAAGGCCGTTCTTCTGGGCTTCAAACAGCAGTGGCAGTGTGCCTGTGACATAGGGTGGCCTGGAACAGCCTCCCAGTGGTGCTGTGCCACAATGGGAGTCTGTGTCAGCCAGCAGCAGAGGGGAGTCACAGTGGTGGTCTATGCTCTGCCCGCGGTGGTATCTCACAGTGCAAGGCTGTGTGACCCTGCAAGTGGCAGCGGGTCACAGTGGTGGTTAGTTACACGGGTGGCCCTGGCTTATAAGAAGAGCTGTGTGATGCAGGCAGCCCCAGGCTGGAGGCATTGCCTCGGAGCACGGTGAGGATAAGAGACCAGAGCTGGAGGCAGGGGAGAAGGGCAGGGGAGAAGGGCAGGGGAGAAGGGGCAATGCAGGTGCTGGAGCAGCAGTAGCAGTGGGGACCAAAACCTTGAGGTGCTGGGGCTGGGCTAGAAAGTCAACCTGGAGCTGCTGTACCCCCAGTGTCAGCGAACGAGTGTCTGGAGTGAAGACCCCGGTGTTGCTGAGTCAGGGCTTTTCCAGAGCACTCCTGGTGACCCGTGCGAGCGCCATGAAACGCAAGGCCCCCGACTCGAGGGAGGAGGGTGAGAACAGGGGCACCCTGAGCTTTCTGCAGCCCTTGGTGGGGCAAAGGCCTTGTGGGGTGGTCACTGGGTGGCTGCGAGTGGTGGCAGGGAGGCAGGAGCTGCACAGCGTCCCTGTGGCAGGGCCCATCCTTGCCATACACGGGGGCTGGGCTGTGGACAGGAGGGCGGGGAGGGCTGTGTGGGAAGGAAAGGGCGTTTCAAAGCTCTTGAGAGCTGGCTGGGGACAAGGGGGCCTCAGGAAAGGTCAAAAGGCGCTGGGAGAGTCAAGGACAAGGCGAGGGCAAGTCACCCATGGGAGCCCTGGCTGGAGGCTCCTTTGGGCCAGCATGGGGCTGTTGGGAATGATAGGGCAGCAGTCAGCCCCATGAGTACCTTTGGGCACGTGAGAGAGCGCAGTCCCTATGGGGAAGCCCATCAGGAGCCTTCTGCAGCTGCCAGCAAGGCACTCAGTGCTTGTGGCCTTTGTTCTCCCTTCTGCAGCCTGCGTGCTATGTCGCCGGGCCGACTCAGATTCGGAATTGTACGGGGAGAAACGGTGCAAGGGTAGACTCTGCGCCCATGAGAACTGTCTGGTGAGTGTCGCTAGGGCCGCCTCCATCTCTCTGCTGGTGCTCCAGCCTAGGAGGCTGCGATTTCCATACCCGGACAGGCAGTTTTGGTGCATGGGGATGTGTGTGGGTCTGTGGAAAGTCCCAACTCAAAAGCAATGTGGGTGTTGACTCCTCCTGGACACCATCTGGAGGCCTCTGCACTGCTCCTGGCTGGGGAACTCAAGACCCAGCAACACTGCAGCTCACCCTTTAAGGAACTGAGGAACTGAGCATGGCCTGCAGCAGCCCTCTCACCAGGGTCTTGACACCATCCTCTTGCCATGCACCTTCCTGACCTAACAAGCTGCAGTACTTTTCTCTTTCAGTATCTTGCCAGCAGGCTGCCGGTGAGACAGAACAGATCCACGGGAGAAGATGTGTTCCTTCCCGCAGATATCAGGCGGGTTGTGAAGCAGGCCACTCGGAAGGTGAGGAGCTGGCAAGGATGTGGGCTGCTGTGTGGCGGAATGGGTTTGTTTGAGGTCAGCTTGTGCCATGAGGAGGAAATGTGGGGCACTGAGTGTGACTCTGATGAGGAGCTCTTGTGCTCGTTCCAGGTCTGCTATGTCTGTGGTGAGCGGGGCGCCACCATTCGGTGCCGGCAGAAGGGCTGCAAGCGCAGCTTCCACTTTCCCTGTGGATCTGAAGATGGCTGCGTCTGCCAGTTTACTGGCAAGTACAGGTAAGAGCTGAGGAGCCTCGTGCAGGCTCGCCTCTGCCTCCTGGAGCCTCGCACTAGCACTGGCCGAGCAGGTGAGGCAGCTGCTTGCTGTGCCCCATAGTGACCTTGCCAGGACTCTGCAATACACTCAAGGAGAGAATGCAGCTTTTACATGCATCTTTTGTGACTGCAATAGATAATTCACTCAGTGATTTGATAGGGATTATGGAGGGTTCTCCTTGGTCCACTGTTCCTATTCCTCCAGTGCAGTAGGCCACTCAGCCTAGTGACTGAGTGGGCACTATCTTGATGTAATCCTTTAGATTATTGGTTTATTTAGTACCTGTGCTTCACATGCTTTTAGGCAAATAAGGTATTGTATTGGGACAGCAGATGTTTAATAAAGTGTCTGATGTATAATAAAGTGTCTTCGGTTCATTTTATCAGAGTCCATGCCCCAATACACCACAGTCACTGGTCACAGGAAAGAAGATCTTGCCCAAACGGAGATGGAATGTCTTATGTGTCGACTTATACCCACTGGCCCTTGTCCTTTCACTGGCCACCACTGAGAAGACTTTGGCCCCCTCCAACCTATATTCACCCTTCAAGTATTTTTACATATTGACCAGATTCCCTCTCAGTCTTCTCTTCTGCAGGCTAAACAGGCCTAGCTCACTTAGTCTTTCCTCATAAAAGAGATGCCCTCCAGTCCAGAGAGTTGCTCAGGGCAGATGTCCCATCCCCAGCAACAGTGGGAAGCCATTTTGTTTCAGCCACCATTTTGTGTTATGGGTGAAAGTTGTGCAGCCCCTTCTGCTAGGGAGTGGGGGAGGGATAGATTACTCTGTTTATTTCTACATAGACAAATATAGGTGTCTACATAGACAAATATAGCAAGCATGTGCTGAAAGAAATATATATGAATTAAATATATCCACTTTATCCACTACGCACATCATATCCAGAAGTGTAGATATATAAATATCAAACATTTTTTAATAGGAATCAATGAAATGGACAATTACAGCTGTTTTCTTCGGAAACAGTGACCTTGCCAGGACTCTGCCACGCACACGAGCAGAGTGTGCAGGTCTCCTCCATGCCCCTTTGCCCCTGCTGTGTGTGCTGAAGCAGAGTGGAATGGTCTGCTCTCTGCACGGCCCTGGTAATCCCTGGATCCCAGGTCCCAGGAGCAGGGGGATGCCTTCCTGGCTCAGATTTGGAAACCCACTCCCTTTGCCTGCTTCCTGTCTGCAGGTTGTTTCCCTGTAGGCTGGCATGAGAACGAACGCACCCATCTCTTATGCATGATGCTTGGGCCTCAGCCTGATCCTGGTCCTGGGGTCCATGGGTGGGAGATTGTGCGGGGACAGACAGAAAAGGGAAGAGAGACATGCACATGCACAGGCAGGAGAGCAGCCTGCCTCTACACCCTTAGGGACTGTCTGCTCCATGCACATGGATGAACTCCTCATATCCTGACCAAGTCTCCCTCTTCCAAACTCCTCTGCCCAGGTCCTTCTGCCGGGATCATCGCCCGCAACAAACAGTAGAGGTGCGGCAGGATGAGGAGACCTCCTGCCTTATATGTATGGAGCCAGTGGAGGAGAAGCTCTCCTACCACACGATGGTGTGCCCCGCATGCTTGCACGCGTGGTTTCATCGGGGCTGCATCCAGGTACCAGGCCCTTGCTGAGCTCCTTTGATGTGGCAGGTACCAGGAAGAAGTACTGCATCCTGCTCATGCTACTTGTGCCTCTCTTACAGCAACAGGCTCTGCGCTCTGGGTTGTTCACCTTCCAGTGCCCGCAGTGCAAAGACACTAAGAAATTCCTGCCGGAAATGTCTTTCATGGGGATCCGAATCCCCATCAGGTTGGTTCACTGCTACCCTTGCCCAGTGCTCTCAAGACACACACAGGGCATGAGACTAAGGTTGCAGCGCAGGAGGCCAGAAAGCCAGGAAGGTCAGGGCAGGGGAGGCTCAAGACCTTCCTTTCCTTCACCTGCAGAGAACCGGCATGGGAGGTAGAAGGTGCTTTTGATGAATTGTATGAGAGGCACAACCAGTGCAATGCAAGCCGGTGTCTTTGTCCAGGAGGGAGAGAACAAGCAGAGGAAGCAGGGTAAGACACCAAAGCAGTAATTTGCCTGCTACCCATGTGGAGGCACGTGCCTTAGCCGTGCTCTGGGTCAATGTCGAAGGCCCTAGTAAGGTGCATGGCCTGCCTCTGGTAGAGGAGAGGCAGAGAAAGGAATAGCCCTTTGCCCTTTGCGGATGCTGTGCCGCTAGGGCGGGAAGGCTGCCCTTGCTGGTATGCACCATGCCGACCTCCAAGCAACTGAGGACTTCTCGGGAGCTCTGCACAAGCTCTTCACCTTCCCTGGGGAGCAAGGACTCTTGACAGTCACTCCTGGGACCTGCTCAGGGGCACTGATGGGCACCCTCTTACCGGAGTCACTCTTTTCACACTGCCTCATTCGTTTCACTGCCAGCCTCGGCTGCCATGGACATCAATGCATTTGTTTTTCCAGGCCCTGGCACGTACTCCTTTGCTCCTCCTGTGCTGCAGTGGGAACGCACCGACGCTGCTCTGCGTTGAGGGCCACCACAGAATTGTGGGAGTGTGATGACTGTGCAGGTCTGGGCACTGGTAAGAGGAGAAACAAGACCCCCGTCTACCCTGCAGCTTCTCCCACGCCAGAGCCGGGGCCAGGCCTAGTGTGCCCGTGGGGCTCAGGGTGGGCATGACAGACTTCGCACCTGCTGCAGGGCACCGTTCTGGCCTCTGTTGCTCTTGGGGCATGGCATCCTGCTCCTGACCTTCTGCCTCTCCCGACAGCCTCCAGTGCCCGGTCACAGCCAGCCAGCTCCAGCAGCACCAGCCGGGCGACATCGTCCCCCAGCTCAGCCGCTGCTCCTCACAGCAGCAGCCAGACTGGGCCAGAACGAAGGCCAGGCCGCTCGCGGTTGCAACGCCGCTCGCAGCACCGTTACAGGCGTCGCTGAAAGGCCTGTGCTGCTGCAGATCAACCATGTGTCCTCTCGGCAGCTCTGCAAGCAGGTGGAGCCCTGCAGTTGTGCAGCCACTGGTGCCCGCATGCACTACCTCACGCTGCAGACAGGCCGTCTCCCAAGCACAGGGCACCATGCTGTGTTTGCCTCTCAATAAAGACAACTGAGTTTTAGTCATGTGGCATGAGCATTCTTGAAGTTACAAGTGAGATATGATGAGGAAAATCAGCTTTGACCCAGGGTTGCCTTGCCAGAAGACTCGAGTGTTATGAACATAGCATATATGAATAGCACAGTGGCCTGAAACAAACATACCACCCGTTATCATCCCCAGAGGACCATACAAACATGAAGGCCCCTTCTTAATAGGTACGGAAGCGCAAATCAATGTATTATCCTAAGTCTCCTCTTTTAGAAGCTGATGATCTCACCCTGATTTGAATCTCGAGTGTGGTTTATGGCTGCCTCATCATGCTGGACAACCAGAAATTGGTCCTGTTCTCCATGATCTTTCAAAGATGATAAAAAGTGGCTCACTAATATCGCCTGGCCCTTCCCTCAGCACTTGTAGATGAATCCCATTGGGCCTGTAGATTTGTGGGGATCTTGTTTGTCTAAACAACGTCTAACATAATCCTCTTCAACTAGTGGAAAGTTTTCTTCTTCCCGTTTACTCTCTTGTTTCCAGGCTCTGTAGTTCATAGGGACTAGCCTTAGCATTAAAGCCAAATGCAGAGATAGCATTTAGTAATTCTGCCTTGTCTGCGTTTTCTGTCTCCAAGGCACTCTCCCCATTCAGCAGTGGACTGACATTTTCCCTAGTCTTTTTTCCTGCTGCTTATGTATTTGTAGAAGCTGTTCCTGTTGTCCCTGACATCTCTTGCTAACTCTAATTCCAAACGGGTCTTGGCCTCCCTTGTTGCAGCCCTGTGTTCTCTGAAAATGTTCCTATATTCTTTCCGCATGGTCTTCTTCCATGTTACAGATGTTCTCTTTTTCTCTTTAAGTTTTACCAAGACCTCCTTGCCCATCCACACAGGTTTCCTGTCCCCTTTGCTCACCTTCCTTGTAGGAATGCACTGATCCTGAGCTTGCAGGAAGTGCTGCTTGAATATTAGCCAGCTCTCCTGAACCCTCTTTCCTTCCAGGGCCATGGCCCAGGGCATTCCTCCAAGGAGCTCCCTGAAGAGGTCAAATTTAGATCTCTTGAAATCAAGGGTTGCAGTACTGCTTCTTGCCCAGCTTCCTCCCAGCAGGATCATGAACTCCAACATCTTATGCAGCCAAGACAGCTCCCAATCTTCCTATTTCCAACTAGGCCATCTCTGTTAGTGTAAGGGGCAGCAGCGCCCCTCTCCTCACTGCCTCATCTACCACTTGGATAAGGAGGTTCTGTGAAATGTTCTGCCACATGAACCTTCTGGACTGCATGTTCATAGCTGTGTGTCGATCCCAGCAGACATCAAGGTGCTTGAAGTCCATAAGGACTAGGGCCTGTGACTGTGTGTAAGTACATGAAGTGGGAATGTAGGGAGGAAGGGGCCAAGCTCTTCTCATTGGTGGCCAGTGATAGGACAAGGGTAAATACATGGAAGTTGAAACACAGGAAGTTCCATCTCCAGGTGAGGAGGAACTTTTTTCCTGTGAGGGTGACAGAACCCTGGAAGAGGCTGCCCAGGGAGGTTGTAGAGTCTCCTTCTCTGGAGGTCTTCAGAACCTGCCTGGATTCCACCCTGTGCCACATGCTCTGGGTGTCCCTGCTAGAGCAGAGGGGTTGGACTAGATGCTGGACTAGATGATCTCTGGAGGTCCCTTCCAACCTTAACCATTCTGTGATTCTGTAATCACTAGGTTTCTGGCAGCTTCCTGTAGAAGCCTCATCTACTTTCTCTTCCTGATGAGGTGGCCTATAGTAAACCCTCACCGGAATGATGGCTCTTTTGGCCTGCCCTTTAATCCTCACCACAGGCTTCAGTTTATGCCTTCCTCCTCCACTAGGCTGAGGTACCAGTTATCCAGTTATATTCCAGTTATCTTTCATGTAAAGAACAACTCTACCACCCTCCCTTCCTGGCCTGTCCTTCTTAAAAAGCAGAAAGCTATGCACTGCGATGTTCCAGTCATGAGAGCTGTCCCACTACATCTAATTAATTGCAATGAGAGCATGGTCCTGCAACACACATCTTCAATTCCCCTTACTCCCTCTGCTGCGTGCATTTGCATAGAGGCATCTGAGCTGGGCTCCTCTCTTTCTAGCTGAGACTGCTATAACTCCTGTATGTGGGCCTTCAGTAGCTGTCTTTTTCTGCTGTACTCCCTCTCCAGGCTCTGGGTATCCTTTGCTGACTGGTGTTAAGCTGACGTGAATGGGATGGAAAGTCATGTAGTACCTTACCGCCAGCATCCCTGATGATATCCTGCTCCCCTGTCAAGTCTTGTTTAACTGTCAATGAACCCCACCAGCTCATGACCAAGAACCCCATGAGATAAATGGAAAAACCCATTGAATTAATTCCTGGAGCATAATCCCTGTCTTTCCAACTCTTTTGAAGTTATCTGTCCCTCAAGGAGGGGTACGCTGTGCATTCTCGCAGGCCCAAAGACATGCAACTCTTCTGAGTCCTTATTTGGCTTTTGAGGACAGACACGTGGACATAGGACTATAAGGCCTGAGAATCTCTTGGACAAAAATCTCAGTGCAATAACTAATTTATGTATTTGTATTTGCTTTTTTATATCTCTTTGGTCACAGCATATATGCCTGTCATAGAATCATAGAATCATAGAATCATAGATACTGATGGAATTCCATAAACTAATGGAAGAGAACTCAATTGAGAAAAAATACACTGAAAAGCACTGGGAGCAGAACAAGAGGGAATAAAGAGGGAGGTGAAGGCACCAGGGTGGGGCCCTGTTCTCAAAAAAAAAAAAAGCATGTTTAGACAGACTGTGAGAACAGACATCTGGATGCTATGAAGCATATGTTATGAAGTATATTGTTATGAAGTAGAGATAGCAATGGCTCTCAAATACTGCAGGAGATGTCCTAAAAAAAGACCATGTTTTCCGTCCTATTATGTAACTCACAATAATTCTGTTTTCAATAATATTTCACAAAAATCTTGAAAAAGTTGTGGAAAAATGTCAAGGGCATTTCTTTGTATCCAATAACACTTTCCATATTCTATAATATTCTGGTAATTTTATCACTTGTAACCTGCCTTTTTAATCTCCATTTACTATAAATCCTACTCCCTCTGTTTACCCTCAGTGGTATTCCCCCTGTTAACTTGCAGTCCTATTCCTGCTGTTTATCCTCATTTGTACTCCACCTGTTTACCCTCAGCATTACCCCCTGCCGTTTACCCTTAGTCCTACTCACCCTGTTTACCACCAGCAGTACTCCTCTTGTTTATGCTTAGTCCTGCTCCTGCTGTTTTCCTCAGGCCTACTCCCTCTGTATACCCTCTTCAGTACTCCCCCTGTTTACCTTCAGGTGTTCTCCCTCTGTTTTCCCTCAGTCCTACTCCCCATGATTACCCTTAGTCCTTCCCTGGCTCTTTACCCACAGTCCTACTCCCTCTCTTTACCCTCAGGGGTACTTCCTCTGTTTACCCTCAGTGTTACTCCCCCGTTTACCCTCAGTTCTGCCCCCCTCTGTTTACCTTCAAGCCTAATTCCCCTGCTTACCTCAGTAATTCCCCCTCACCCCTGCCATTTGCCCTTAGGCCTACTCCTCTGTTTACCTTCAGGTCTACTCACCCTTTTTACCCTCAATCATACTTCCCCTGTTTATCCTCAGTTGTACTTCTCCTATTAAGCCTCATTCCTAGTACCTTTCTTTACTGATAGTGCTACTCCCCCTGTTTACCCTCAGCGGTATTCCCTCTGTTTACGCTCAGTCCTACTTCCTCTGTTTGTCTTCAGTGGTACTCCCCCTGTTTAGCTGCAGGCCTTCTCCTGCTGTTTATCCTCAGTCCTTCTCCCCCTGTTTACCCTCAGTGGAACATCCCCTGTTTATCCTCAGCAGTACTCCCCCTATTTACCCTCAGACCTACTCCTCGTTTACCCTCAGACTCAGTACCCCTGTTTGCCCTCAGTTATACTCCTCCTGTTTACACTTATGCCCACTCGATCTGTTTACCTTCAACCCTACTCACCCTGTTAATACTCAGTCATGCTCCCCCTCTTTATCCCTTAGTGGTACTCCCTCTGTTTGCTGTCAATCCTACTCCCCCAGTTTACCCTCAGTGAAACTCCCACTGTTTACCCTCAGGCCTAATCCTCCTGTTTACCCTCAGTGGTAATCTCTGTGTATTCTTTGTCATACTGTGCCTGTTGAACCCTAAGCCTACTTTCCCTGTTTACCATCAGTCCTGCTTTCTGTCTTTACCCTCAGTGGTATTCCCCCTATTTAACATCAGTCCTACACCGCCTAATTACCACCTACGCTGCCTACTCCCACTTTTTTTTTTCCTCAGTGGTACTCCCTCTGTTTACCCTCAGTTCTGCTCTCCCTGATTTTCTTCAGTGGTACTTCTCCTGTTTACTCTTAGTAGTACTTCCCCTGTTTACCCTCAGCCTTTCTACCGCTGTTACCCTCATGCATACTCCCTTTTTTTTTTTTACCCTCAGTGGTACTCATTTACCCTCAGCCCTCCTCCTCCAGTTTTTCCTCACTTGTGCTCCCCCTGCTTAGCCTCAGGCCTAGTCCCTGTTTACTGTCAGCTGCACTCCACCTGTTTACCCTCAGACCTACCCCTACTGTTTCACCTCAGTCCTGTTCCCCCTGTTTTCCCTCAGTTCTATTCCCCCAGTTTTTCCTCAGGCCTACTCACCCTCCTTACCCTCAGTCATGCCCTGCCTGCAGTGGTACTTTCCCTGTTTACCTCTGCGGTACTTCCCTTGTTTATCCTCAGTCTTTCTTCCTTGTTTATCTTCAGGATACTCCATCTGTTTACCCTCAGTGGTACTCCACGTATTTACCCTCAGTAGTACTCAACCTATTTACCCTCAGTCCTACTCTCCCTAATTACCCTCAGTTGTACTCCTGTTTATCCTCAGGCCTGCTCCTCCTGATTACCCTTAACAGTAGTTGCCCTGTTTTCTCTAGGTCCTCCTCCCCCTCTTTGCCCTCAGTAATACTCCTCACTTTACCTTCAGTAGTACTCCCTCTGTTTACCCTTAGTGCTTCTCGCATTGTTTACACTCAGTCCTGGTACCCCTATTTACCCTCAGTACTACTCCCCCATTTACCCTCAGTGGTACTCCCCCTGACTACGCTTAGTCCTTCTCCCACTGTTTACACTCATTCCTTCTCCCCTTGTTTACTGTAAGGGTACTCCCCTTGTTTACATTGAGTGGTACTCCCCCTGTTTACCCTCAGTGTCACTCCCTTGATTATCCTCAATGATACTCCCATTATTTACCCTCAGTAGTACTCATCCTGTTTAACCTCAGTGTTACTCGCCCCTCATTACCCTCAATCATCCTCCTCCTGTTTATCCTCCAACCTAGTCACCCTGTTTACTCTCAGTGGTATTCCCCGTGTTTACCCTTAGGCGTACTTGGCCTGTTTAACCTTACAGCTACCCCTGTTTAGCGTAAGTCCCCCTGTTTAGTGTGTACTCCCCCTGTTTAGTATGAGTCTTACGCCTACTGTTTACCCTCAGTGGTACTCCCCCTGTTTAGCCTAGCAGTATTCCCTCTTTGTACCCTCAGTCCTTCTCTCCCTGTTTGCCCTCAGCAGTACTGCCCCTGTTCAGCCTTAGTCCTTCTCCTGCTGTTTACCCACAGTCCTACTGCCCCTCTGTACCCACAGCGGTACATTCCCTGTTTACCCTCAGCGGTACTCCCCATCTTTAACCTGAGTCCTACTCCCTCTGTTTCCCCATGGTCCT